>VDFB02348406.1:0-26824 GCA_007258455.2 Sequoia sempervirens
CATTGCTAAGGAGGTGTTTGCTGAAGATTGAGCTTGCTTGTAAAAGGTACGACTTAAGTGGCTGAAATCTGATTTGCTTGAATTGGAGTTGCTTAAAAAAGTGCGCCATTGCTGAGGGCTTGAGAAGTACGTCCTTGCTAGTGTTGAAGTTGAAGTCTGATTTGATTAAGTTCAGTCAAAAGTGCCATTTGAAAAGGACGCCTTGTATTGAGTTGAAACATTGAGAACTTTGAAGTGCGAATTTGCTAACTTACAAGACTGCTGATTGCTGATACAAATTAAGATTGCTGATTGCTGATACGAAGTAGTTAAAATTGCTGATTGCTGGTCATCAAGGTTCACTTAGAAATCTGTTCTAAGTGTTGGAATTTGAATTTATTCAAGAAGAAGGAGCTGAGGTTTGCAAACACGAAAGATATTGCAGCTTCTAGAATTCAACTGCAGCCCCTATATCATGTCTTATTTTATTAAATCTGATTGCTGATGAAATGTCTGTTATGTTGCAGATGGCTGAAGCGAGGACAACCGGAAAAGACAATGGTGCCTCCAGACAGGCTACGATCAAGAAGCTGAGCAAGACATTCATGCCGGAGACGAAGTTTATCTCAAAGTTGGGCAAGGTGACGGACACGAACCTGGGCTCTGTCAACCTGGAAACCTTCAAGAACAGGCTATTTGGAATTGGAAGTCATCGGGCTTCGGTCACTTCGCACAACATCGTCCGAAGTGGACTGTATGCAGCTGCTGGTTTCCCGCCAGCTATACAGTGTTCGGAGTTGATTATGGAGTGCGCCAACTGTTACGAGAAAGAACACCGGTCGATCACGACACCAGATGGCCAAGTGCTTGCTAATCTTACTCCGGCAGCCATTGGTGAAGCTTTTGGGATCCCGGTGCATAGAAACATGACCTACAAGTCCAGGGAGCGAGCGGAGCGTATGTATGCTTCTGCCTTTGAACGATGCATGGACACAATTAATACTCACTGGATGAGCACTCCGAAGCCTTCAAGAACGAAGTTGCCGAAACAGATCATAGCAGAGGACCTGAAGCAGGAGTATTGTGATCTTATCATGTTGCTGAGCAGGGTTGGTGGATGCCCACAGTCCTATATTTTTGAGCCGTGGATGTTTTATTACATCAACCTGGTGTTAGAAGGAAAGGATTATGTCAATTGGGCTGAGATGATCAGCGACAATATACATGAGCAGCTCCTGAGTTTGCGGAGGACGAGAACGTTTTACATGAGTTCCTATCTGATTTATATGCTGGCACGGATGACGAGGTACAGAGGGATTTCTTACAAAGAACCCATCGGTTGTGGCTCCCACCAGTTCAAAATCCATGAGGCGTGTACGCAGTTGCACCTGTCGAGCACAACCCATTACAAACGTGTCAATGATTCATTCACCATGTACATCACGAGGCTGCTTGGAAGATTCTGATCGCAGGAATCTCTAGAAATGCCGAGGAGCTAAGGTAGAAGGTATGGGTCTTTGGTTCCTCACGGTTTCGAATTTTCATACATTGAGCTGCAAGGATTTTCTTCATACCCTTATAGAGGCCTAAGTACCCAGCGAGAAAAATAGTAATGCTAGAGATAGCTAGACAGTTGCTAGCCTTTGACAAAATCCAGAAGAAAAAGAAGAGAGGAGGGATAGAGTTTCCAGTTGTGATGGGCAACTCGGACGAGGTTTGTCCTTCGATACAGGCATGTAGAGAAGCTGAAAGTGAGCTTCAATTCTATCATTTCTCATATCACACTAGTAGACAACACTATGACCCGCACCATAACATCAACTGGGTGTTGTCAGAGGAATTCAAACACAAGGCCACCATTGAGGATTACTGGGCTGATGCAATTGATGAGATTGAAGTGAGGAAGAGGATGTTCTCTGGGTGCGATTACTCTGATCCGAGGAGTGTGAGGTAGTTCCGGTTCGGACCGGGTTAATAAAGGACATGGATGTTGTTCATCGGACTATCACGCGACAGTCGGGACCTCCACTTCCGCTGTTGATTGGTGAGCCAGGTTACCCGACCTTGACTCTATCCATCCCGGTTATGACATTCACCAGGGCATGGGTTGATGGAAAGGTGAGCAGATTGAAAGGTAGGTCAATTGCCTTGACCTACAACTTGATGGGAGATCACAGGACGCCCACCACAGGAAGGAAGAAACAGATCACAAGAGGACCAGAGTCCAGAAAAAAAGAAATAATTCAGCCAGAACCTCCACGAGTTACAGTAGCAGTACCTTTGGAGACACGTTCTCCAAGCATACAGGAGGTGTCTTTGTTTGCTGATCAGAGAATTGCAGTGAATCGAGTACGGTGTCTGAGGATGATATTGACCTCCGCGAGGAGAATCAATTAGCGGAAGTGCCAATGTACACAGTAGGAGTTGTCGGTAGGTCCAGGGATGATAGAGGACTATTCTTGACCCTCAATTTGTGAGGGAATAGAAGCGGACGATGGGTCCGCGAGTTAAATGCGGAAAGAAATTTATGGGAGGACCTTACCTTGCCTTTATTGAGCCTCTATACTATTATTTTGCGGATGGACACGGTGGATCATGCTTGGGGCGATGCTTCCATCTATCAGAGTAAGGTGATCCAGCGTCTTGAGGCGTTGAGGCATGTGCCATTGCAGTTGCTGATTGATGGGGGTGTCATTCAAGCGAATGGCCGATATGATTTCTCTCGGTGGTATTCTTCGGCTATCACGTGCGTGGCTTCTTCGATGCAGCACAGGCGGATTCAGCCAGGATTCACAAGGCTATGGCCAATATTATAGATGGAGTTCAGAACACCTTCGAGGCCATCTTCGCTAGGCGGCTGAGTCCAGAAGAGATAAGTTTTGATAATTTGAGGGGTTTGCTGGTTCCCTTCTTCGCAGATGTTAAGACCTTCGTACAAGATGACTTTGAAAATCTGCTACATTCTCCACTTTGATCCGAACACGCAGGGGACTCATTGGCTGCTTGGAGAAAATCTTGTACGAGGCACGAGCACTCAGTTACAGTGTTAGAGTTTCAGTTAGATTGTGTTCCATCTATTTCAGTTGAGGAGGTTGAGGCCGTACTTAGCAGATTTGTTGAGTTGGCAGTCAGAGAGAAGGCTAATGGGAACACACTACTGGACGAGGATCTTCTAGAAGACTGAGTATGGAGCATTTATTGCATTTGCTATTTTGGGAGTGAGTGGGAATCTTTGATTCATTTAATGTACCACTCCCTATTCTGGCAGTTTTTAGGGTTAGGGCTGAGGTGGCACGATTCTGGCCACTCTATTGATTGTAACCCTAGCCGTCCTTTGGGACTTGGCTAGCTATAAAAGGGGGAGTCCCCCTCATTTGTAAGACATTAGGATTCAGAACCAGAGTAGACATTGAGAGAGCATTAGCCTTAGAGCTAGATAGTGTAGTAGTGTAGAGCATTTTTGCATAATTTGGAGAAGAGAGAAAGTTTTCCCTTTTGAAAACTTTTGAGGAGATTGTTGTGTAATACATTTTATGATAATAGATCTTTTCATTGATGGTGAAATTCGTCTTGTCATGAAATGCTAGCAAGGTTTCTTCTTCCTTTCGTATCCAAGTAGATTAAATTCATGCAAGTAGCTTAATTTGGTGTGTGGTATTTCATTGAGATAGCTTCATTTTATTCCATACCACTAGCGGCTTGTTGATGATAAGTCTGCCTTGCGTGGTCAACTGGACATCATCTTGTGTTTAACTTCGGTTATGGCTTACATACTTATATGCGTTGTTCTGATGGTGTACGTATGTTAAACTGTAACTTGAATACCTTTTGCTATCCCCTTTGAAGATTGCACCGATTTTGCTGAGGCTGTCCGACGGAGGCTAGGTGAAATCTGGTTGAAGTCTATTGAGACGAAGCCCCACATACCTTGCATTTAGAATAGAGTACAAATTTCTTAGGCCCTTTTCCCTCTTACTTTCCGCATACTTCTTGTTAGTTTTAGAAAAAGATACACACTGCCAAATCATGCACGTAAGAATCCCCTTCAAATTACATATCAACTGCTAACTGCGAGAAGTCTGAACAACTACGTAAGTCCCCTTGACATACCAGCAATATCACATCAAGCCAAACTGAGCCTATTCGCACTAAAGGAACCTTGGAGTTGAACGCATTACGAACTTCAATCTCTTAGCGCGGCGAATATCGGACGATCAAGAGAGAGAAGCGTCGATTTTGACTTTGTTACGTAGTGCGGTCTCAAAACCACGTCAACACTATCCACCAACCACCCGAATCCCAAGTGATCCTGAGAAGAACTCCAACCAACATCCTTCGAATATAGCTGAAGCTCATGTCACTGTGAAGTCCTATCAATCTGTGAGGCCAACTATCCAACAAGAGAACTCCTGGATCCCAAACCTATATATCTGCCCCACCATGCCAACTCCAAGTACTACAATAATCCTCATGCGTCCAAACTCTCCAAAAACAATCTCTACCTAGATACCACTATAATGTCCCTGGCAAAATCTGACTTTGTTACCATTGTAATGAGCCTTGCTAGTTTGGACTCAAAACTTTTCAATTTTTTGCCTTAGGAATTTTGTCAAACGGTTGGCATGTAATGTTTGAACTTGCTGATCTGATTTTCAGTTTGATGTAGAATTGTTTTTGATGTTTGCAAATGATGTAAAATGCTTGGAAATGATCTCTAAAACAACTATGCAAGTAACTAAAATGAAATGCAGCTCTTTTTGGTATTTTCAAATGCAAATATATGAAGTTCTAAGTGCAAATAAACACCTACAGCCAAGAGACATTTTCACAAACACTTGGCATACATCCTATTTCAAAACAATGCAATTATATATGATGGACAATTTGTCAAATAGATGGCAAGCAAAACACCTTATGACTCCAATTGATATCACAATATTCTGAAAGTGTTTACAAGCTGCAAATGAAGTGCAATCAGACTTGAGTTTATATTTTCCTTTCATATGAACATGTCTGAAACTAAGTACTAATCTGCTGTAGCATTACATATGCAATATGGAGACTTTTATATGACTGAAATTACATAGAGAGGACGCTGATTGAATCAGCAAATGCATACAGTATGAATGTGAGTCCCTAAATGAAATGCAACAATTAAAATGGAACCTGGAAATGTCTTGCAGCCACACCAAATTAATTCAATTCTTCTTGTTGGAGCTCCCAAATGACTTCAAGATGGTGCGCCTGGCCTCCTTGATGAAATTCGAACCTTGATGAATTTTTTTAGAATTTATTTCTGCCTCTTTCTCAAAATCGACCTCTTCCTTGGGCCGCCCAACATGAACCAAAAGTCTGATTTTATTTACTCAATCATAACACATCGAACCTTCCAATGAAAGACGTCATCTTGAAGAAAAATCGTCCTTCACCTTGACATGAAATGACTTCAATGCAATCAGCTACCTTCCTCTTGAATCAATTCCTTCCTCAAGACAAAATTTGGCCAATGGCCATTAAATTTTGAGCACAATATGAGAGACAGAAATTATCTCCCACTCCTTCCAGCTAGGGTTGATATTGCACAACCGAAACCGGCACCTTAGAATCTTCAAACCCTTAGGCAAATTGCTAAGCATTCAAGCTCACCAATGTAGTAGAAATGATGTCAACAACCAAGATGCCCAAATGCAAAGACAAAAGCTTCCTTTATAGAATTTTCATCAAGTCTCCAAGAAGCTTCTAGAAATAAATATTATTTTATTCACTTAAGTGACTTTTTGATTTATTATTTTGTTTAGTCACTTAATATTAAATTAATTAATATATAAAATCACCTTTTGATATATAATTTGGAGATGACTTTATAAATAATTAATTTAATAATGTATTCCCTTATTTCTCGAATTTTAGCCCCGGGAATAAATAAAGGCTAAAATAATCAATCTCCTGGTGGTGACTAGAAAGGGGACATTACAGTCCTCCCTTCCCGGAATTGCTTGCCCTCAAGCAATTGCAAGCTAGGGAGCTCCAAAATTTGTTCACCTTCCCATGTAGCATCTTCTACTGGCAAATCTCTCCATTTCACCAAGAATTCCTTCACCACCCTACTCCTCAACTTCTTCTCACGTGTATCAATGATCTCCTCGGGAATGAGGACCAAATGACCTTCCTCATCCAAAGGTGGAAGCTCTGCCGAAGAAGTGACCCGCTGACCAAGTGTCTTCTTGAGGCACGAAACATGGAATACATTAGGGATCTTGCTGCCTTTAGGCAGCTCCAACTCATAGGCAACCTCTCCCACACGCCTGGTAACTCATTACATGGATATTTTATTTTTTTGGAATAACTTAATAAATAATTAATTTAATAACACCTCTTGATTTAATTAAATCATCAATTAAGCTATCCTCATGAAATATCAATAATTTGGACAACTTAATTAAATAATTTAATTAAATCACCATACCTTCAATTTGGGGACATGACAGAATGAGAACCTACAGCAGCACCTAAACAAATGAATTTTAACAATGCAAATAGACTTTGAGAACCTAGAATAAAATAACGATGGAGCTCAAATGAAGATCCGTTGATGAAGCAATGGAAAATTCATCAAAATGCACAAGAATTGACCTTCTGAGAATGTCGCCCCTGTTGCTGATCAGAACTTTACTGTAATGTCCCTAGCAACTTCTGATCTAAATTTTTGCCTCAAGGAGTAACGTTAGGTTCACTAAAGTGAAGCAAAGATCTTGGTAGCTAAGAGCCCTCTAACACTTTAGGATTTTTCACCTAAAGGAGAAGGATAGACCAAAATGACAATGCTCACACTTGGAAACCACCGTAATTTCCCTAGCAAAATCTGATCATGTTTGCACTTCTTTTTGCCTTGGACATTTCGTCAAATGGTTCTCTTGTAAGGTCTGAACTTGCTGATGGAGATTTTTGTTTGTTTAATTTTGCTTTTGTTTGCTGCCAATGTAGTTTTGAATGCCTTCCCAATGACACAAATAGACTAACAATGGAATAAAGATGATGTGCAATACATTTCGCTATTTTCATATGCATATACATGAAGTTCTAGTAAAAAATGCACACCTACAGCTCAAGGACATTTTAGCAAACAGTTTGCATACTATCTCATGATTGAAATAATGCATCTACAATGATTGGTATTTCATCAAACACTTAGCATGTAACTAAAGACTCAATTCTGAAATTACCAATTGCTGCTTATGGTATTATATTTTATAACAAACAATTGACATGTAGCTACAGCAGCATAGACAATTAATCAAACATTTATCATGAAAACTTGCCAATCCTCCAATGTATTATATGTTACCTAATCTGATTACCAACTGTTTGTAATTGAATTGCCACAACTTGGCTTACAATGGCAAATGACTATGATCAAACTACAATGCAAGGGCAATATCAAATACAACTGACTGGAACCTGATGTATGAAGATGATGACAGCAATAGGAACTCCTTGATTTGCCACAGCTGATCGATCTCCTTAGCTGAACATATATCTTCTTACTTGCCACGACTTTACTCCTCAAGGCTGCGACTCCTCTTCAGGATATCCCACAATCTCAACCAATGCTCAGACTTGACAAATGCTGCCACGATTTTTACCAAGGCAGCGCTCCAATGTGTAATGGCTGCAATCTACGATTTGGTTACCTGATAACCACCACCAATGCTGCCCACGATTTTATGTATTTCTGAATATGCCAATCAATGCAATGAAAGCAGCGAATCATCATCCAAAATGCCATGAATGTTTATTGTAAGGCTGAGATAAAATCGCCCTCTTCCTCAAATCAACCCAATATGAAGCAAACTGAAAATACCTTCAATAAAATCTGAATATTGATCTTCAATGTGTTCTCTAAATGATTCCTTCCAAAATTGGCCAAAGGCCACTAATTTTGCCAATGAAGTCCAAAGTGAGAAGTCTAAAGTAACTACTCCACAATTCCAAACTAGGGTTGATATTTCACAACCGAAATTGGAAATAACCAACTAGGTTTGGTCTTTCACAAACAAAGACTGGAAATCAACAAGGTAAGCAATCAGCTTCAGCAATGTAGTAAAAAGGTGTATTCAACTCAAGATGCCAAACGCCCAACCAAAGCTTCATCTTATACTTTTCATAGGAGAGCCCACACACATTTCTTGTCAATGTGGGATAAAAGATATAATTTAACTTAAGTGACTTTATGATATATTTTATTTAGTCACTTTATTAAACTAATTAAATATAAAGTCATCCTTTAGATATTAATTTATTGGAATAACTTTATAAATAATTAATTTAATAGCTCCACTTTAATTTAATTAAAATAATCAATTAATCATCCTTCTGAAATATTAATATTTGGACAACTTAATTAATTAAATTAATTAAATCACTCTGTCTCCATATCAAGGACATGACACATTCATCAGATTTTTGGCATTGTATTGAACTATCATTGTGGAGCCAAGTGTTTTGGCTATCATATCAGCATTGTACTCAAATTATCATTCAATAAAGGAGTCATAAGGTTGCAACGCATCATTTGCCTTTATGTACTTGTTGTGGTTTCCATTTCAATTTGCAAAGCAATTGTTTGTCTTAATGTCTCTAGCTTAAAGTCTACTTTAACATTGCATAGCAAGTGTTTGATATAATGTCTATCACTGTAGCTTCATTTCCCATACTCTAGGTTGCATACCAAGTGTTTGTGTTAATGTTACTTGGTCATAATTGCACATATGCCATTTTAGATTGCAATGAAAGTGTTTGACATAATTCCTAGTTGCTGTAGTTGCATATTGTAAGTTGTTTCAGTCACCTATATGCATTCAAAGAGTCAGAAAGAGTTGCATTTACATTAAGTCCTTCACTTAGCTATCTTAGTAAGCATTTGGATCACATTTGACATCACTCCCAGCAGCATAATTAGACTGAAACTTCAGACCAGCAAGCAAAGAGTTTGTATGCAAACTGTTTGACAATATTCCTTGAGCACATATTCAAATCAGATTGGGCAAGGGAAATTACAAATTGCAAGGCATATGGCGGCATTAAAAATCATCAATTATTTCTAATGAATGGTTCGACGCCATGGGAAGTGAGCCGTCCATATGAAGACATTGACTTTGGAGTGCCACCTATATTATTGGAGCTTATCGTTTGAAAGGAGCCGCTGATGGAGATAAGGGAGTCGTGACTCCCTAATGAAGCCAAATATCTTCCAAGGCCACCGCACTCTCATTCAAGACTATCATAAATTCAAATTTGGGCTCCATATCAATTGTTAAGGAGTCGAGTTGTTGAGTGAAGGAAGTTGAAGTCTGTGGAAGGGAATCCCTAGCATTAATTAACAAGTCAGCATAGTATTACTATATTATTTGTTATGTTGACTTCTGGAAATATTATTGAATGATAAATTCCTCAGTTGGATTTCATACCAACAGTGTACCCATTGTATGAAATTAAATGCATAGGTTATATTGCCATTAAAAAATTATGTTTGAAATTACAAGGACTATATGTATTTACAAAGTACACAAAAAACTTTTCATCTAATGAACATTGAATACAAAACTCAGGACAACACAAGGACAACTATTTGACGAAATGCCTGTGCACATGAAGTTATGAAATTGAAAAAAAAAATGTATAGAAAATTAGCTCGGTATATTTCAATGGTATTAGAGCACAATAGTTTTCCTACAACCTATCATGTGAGTAATGTGTCCAAGCACTCATCATTATTATTTGAGGAGAAACAAGTCTAATCTGGATTTTGAAAATCAGCTAGAGATTGAACAGAAAGAAGAGATGGATAGTTTTGAAATGGGTGAAAGAAGGATAGAGCCCTCTAGTTTGGAAAACATGGTGAACGATCTTGCCAGGGCACAACATCAGATGATGCAACTTACGACATAGTCTCAGCAACAAATGGCACAATCACAATAGCAAATTACTCAAATGTTTGCACAAATGATGGGAAACAATACTAATGTTGGGAATAATGCTAACAATGGGGCTGAAGGATCTATAGTTAATAACCGAGCTGCTCATACTAGGACATTCGGTGGCTCAATTAATTCTAGACCCTCCATGCCAAACTTCATCCCAAGAGATAACCCTCTCGAGGTGAATAATGAACCAACGGAATAGGAAATGCATGCTCAAGCTATGAGGGATTGGAGGGCATTAGGTGTAGATTTCTAAGTTGAAATGTCATTTCAGGATTATTTAGAATTTAGGCAAAGGCATAGACCACATAGAGGTAGAGGTGGTAGGCCACAAAAAAATGACTTCAAAAGAAAAGTGGGTAAGCTATCAATTCTGTATTTCGATGGTTCTGGAAAAACTACAACTAAAGCTTGGGTTCAAAAGCTCAATACTTATTTTCAACTCAATCCTATGGCCGACGATGAAGCAATTAAATATGCAACTTTACATTTGGATGGGTGTGCACACGAGTGGTGGTATCGCAGAATGATAACTTTGGGTCATGATCAAATTGTTCTTATGAGAAGTTCACATAAAAATTAATTGATAGATTTGACAAAAAGGATCCTGAATTACACTTCAAGGAATTAGTACAATTGAGACAATGGGGTTCAATGGACACTTATATTGCAGATTTCCAAAGATTATCAATGATGGTGACCGATATTTCAAAAAGGAAGTTGATTGTGTTGTTCGTTGATGGGTTATCTGATCCCTTAAGGGGTTGGATTAAGGCCCTTAGCCCACAAACATTACAGGAAGCCATTAAAAAGGCAAGGGACATGGAGTCTTCTATTTTCCGAAGTAAATTTCAATCAAGAGGATTCCAACAAACGAAAGACAAAGGAAAGAAACATTTTCAGAGAGATTCAAATCAGAATACAAAGGGATCAACAAGACCGAATGAAGACCAACTTAATGACCTTTGTAGGAAGAAATTATGCTTCCAATGTAAAGAACCTTGGGGCCCAACTCATAAATGCTCAACTAAGGCTAAGGCTAAGCTAATTGAGTACTATTCAGAGGAGGAATCGGCTACTGAAAGTTCAAAACAGCAAACTGATTCAGATGATAAAAAAGAAGAAAATTCTTTAGAAGAGTCAGAAAATGAGCAAGCAAGTGGAGGCACACTTTCCCAACTCTCTAGCTTCCAGAAGGTTGGTTTTTTCAGAGTTCGGGGTGTACTATGTGGACAGCGGATAGTCACTTTAATTGATACAGGTGCCACACACAATATTATAGATGAGGGAGTGATAGCTAGGAGAGGAATTAAGACAGAAATTTTTTATGGCTTCAAGGTGATGGTAGCAGATGGATTCACCCTCACATGCATTAGGAAGGTTTCATTAGTGTAAATAATTTATCTATTCACTATACTTAAGTGTACTTAGGTTAATGAGGTTAGCGTCTAGACAACATCTTGTCTAACTAAATGTGCAACCTTTTAGACCTCTAGAGGTTACCAAGTTGTTTGGTAAACCTCATGTGCTACCTTTTTGAGGTTGGAAGACTTTCCATCTCACCTCAAAGGTCACTCAACACTTGACATCAAGGTTGATGACTTGGTCAAATAGGTTGTTCGTTTGCACATTCCTAGTGATCCATAGGTTGCCACCTCTAGGACACTTGTCTACTTATTTGTGCCACATAATGGGGCACTTGTCAATCCACATGATAGGTGGATTGCATCTTCCTTCCTCATTTAAGCAAGGTCATTGTACATTCAAAGTAACTCTAATGTGAATTAGGCTGATCATAGTGTGCAAGTGTGTCTTTTGTCGAAGCACAAGGTTTTTGATGTTATGATCTTGTTTGGGAATCCTAATAGGTTCCAAATTTGAGCATTCAGTTAGGTGAGTATGAGATTAGAGATGATTTTTATGTGGTGAGCATAGGGGACACGAATGTAGTACTGGGTATGCAATGGATGCAGTCTTTTGGAGAGTTCTATATGAACTTATAGACCATGGACATGAAATTTGAGGCCAATGGTAAAAAGGTTCTACTTAGGGGCATGTCTAATGGTGGACCACAAATGGTTTCTTTTAAAAGAATGGAAAGTCTTATAAGGCATTACCAAGTAGAGTGGGCAGCAGAATGCATCATCCAACTTACCATTACAAAGCAGCAAAAGAGTTATCACCCAAATGTACAGGGTTTGATGCCTAATGTGATGAGCCCAGCCTAAGCTAACTCAAAAACTCTTCTTTGTTCCCTTGAAATTTTGTCAAACAATTCGAATGCAAACTTTAAGCTTGCTGGTCTGAGTTATCAGTCTGATCTAGTTGCTTGGAAATGACTTCAAAAGTGCCACAATTAGTGCTTACAGTGCTACTAGTGATGCATGATTGATTTACAAAGCAAGTGAGTGGTAAACTGACTGTTCTTGACCCCTTCTCATACATAGCCATGATTGAAATTGACAAATACAACTAGTAGACATAATGTCAAACACTTTGTATGCATTCTATGGCAGCAAGTATGCAACTACAGCGTGTAGCATTAATACAAACACTTGTCAAACAAGCTGATCATAAACTAAGAACACCTACAGCCATAGTCATTATGACAAACAATTGGCAAGCATTCAAATTTAGCATCCAAATGAACAATCAGCTATATGAGCTCCTCAATCATAAACTTTTTATTGGTTTGCAATCTTCTTTACAACCATTTCAATAGTGTCAAGACTCTTGACTTCAAGCTTCGTTACTCAATGCACAGTGACAACTGAAGACTTGCACAGGCCCAAACTGATTATGAATGATGGTCAGATATAAGAGTATTTGACTCAGAATGAACGACATTAAGCATGTAGATCACAAGCTATGCTTAGTGGACTGTAACAACAATATTATCATTACATTCATCTACAAAGTTCAGATATAACAGTGTAGACTAAGGTTTCAAAATGTGCAATAATAAATGCCACATGACAGCCCCTTTTCAACAAGTTCTGAGTAATAAGATGGCTGGTCTGTTTATACAAAATGCTCGGAAATGACCTACAGCAAAATACCCTTAAACGTTTCACCCAAAATGAGATTGCAGTCATGTGAACACTAATATTCAAGTATCTCTTGCTGGTATCTATTACAATTTAATCAATTCCAGACTTAATGCCAGAGGTCTGATATACAATGATATTTTCAGATGTAACCAATAGACTTATGCATTTTCAGATAAGACAGAGATTATAAACTGCTTTACAACTAGAAGCACTCAGAAATTCACTTCAACTTATACTAATAATTCCTTACTGATAATCTGAGTAGAAATATACATTTAGCATGGATGAGAATGTATATAAAACCCCGACCTGGAAGTTTGCTTAGGTCTGAAATGTGTATGCAGCAGTCTGGAAATGAATATCTTCAGGTATTATGACCATATACAGATCTGAGATTAATTGCAACAAACAGAGAATGGATTCTAAGCACTAGAAAGTTCACACCTAGGCTGAGAATGCTTTGAATGATGCACCAAGTCACTGTAGCGAATCACTGTTCACGCCACTGTAGCAGCTAACAAAAATTTTGATCTGCAAGTAATAATCTTCATAACCCTTGTGAAACTTCACCAATTTGCACAAAGGAAAGGATTGATTTATCCTCTCCTCAATTGCAACCCTTCAAGAGATATTTCACTCCCTCAGTTGTTCAATAGGAAGTTTTCGTTTCCTATGACAAGAAAAAAACTGCGAAAGCCCTAGGCCCCACAATAAAAATCAATCAAAACAATATTCATCAACTGGATGCTGAGAATGAGCTCTTAAGTCTCTTTTTATTCATTTCTTATGAGAGCTCAAACACCTTACTGGCCAATGTGGGATAAAAGATATATTCCCGCATTAAATTATTCACTTAACGCACTTTAATATATTAAAGTGACTTTATTATTATAAAGTTACTTTATAATTTTATAATAATATTAAAATATTAAATAAATCACTTAAGTCACTCAAACTTTAATATCTCTTGATATACTTGTCTGATTGCCATGCTGTTTGAGCCAGGAGTCGACTCTCCCTGTTCTCCATGTGATCGGATGCCCGTCTAAAAATAGAAACCCTCAACAGTGACTTACTATAAATAGTATGTGAAACTAAGTCTAGAAACAGCTACAAAGGCCCAATCAATGGTCGATACTGCCAATATGCTCTGCCCAGATGTCTTTCTATTAATAGGAACCTTGACTCTCCCAAAATAGTAACTTACTATAAATAGTAAGTGTGCCAATCTGAGTCAAATAACCTGTGCAAAGTCCAAAAACCTAAATCCAGCTAAAGAGTAATGTCTCTAATCACCGAGCAACTTCCACAAGGGACCCTCTATCCAGACCTATTAGCCTACAAGGGTCAGGAATAGGCTAAATCCACCAAACTCTGATGCTCGCAAAATGGGGACATTACATCTAAGCATGGCGTGGTTTTTGGTAGCATGCCTCCAAGGAAACCTCCTGAGCGAGGCATTGAGAATGTTATTGAGTTGGAGGAGGGATCCAAACCCATGATAACTACCCCATACAGCCACCTAAAGAGGCACAAAGATGAAATAGAGAAGGCCATCAGGTAGTTGCTTGAAATATTCAGCCAAAAAAATTGTTTTTCAAATTACAAATTACAACCAATGCACCCGTTAAGGTTAGCAGCTAAACCAAAACGTGCTGAAGCAACTCTAACCAAAATGTACACCAAGATCCCGATGTGGGCAAGGTGTGAGCATTGGTCAGAGGATCTTAATCAAAATGCTTATGCAAGAACTCTAACCAAGAATGGCGCCGATGATGGCGAGCATATGGTCAGAGGGTCTTCTACACTAAGTACTGAAAGGGAACTCGACACCAAGTATGTGCTACCCAATCCAGTATGGAGTTGAGGCGACCATATGGCGGAGTATTACAAATTACAATGCTTGAAAGAAATAACTGAAATGCTGAAAGTACTCAACACCCAGAATGTGCTTTCTAACCCAGAGTGGGAAAGTAGCTACCATAGGGCGGAGGTAAATTAAATACAATGGCAAATACTGAACGAAAAGCTGAACATTACAAACTATGATGAGCAAGATTAACCATACTGTCAGTACTACTGCCAGTTTACAATATGAAGGATAATATCTTGCTAGAAATGTGAATCAACATATAAATAGAGCTGCAACAATATGTATTGAACTTCCTTTACTGAATAATAAAGATTAGATCTGAAAGTGCCCTAAACAGACCAACCTCAAATTCTGATTTATGACAGTCCAGATTTCCATGTGCACGAACAGCAACCCTGTACTTCACAAATCCACTCACAACTTGCTCAAAACTTAGCCAAATGCCTCCACAGGAAATGCAATATGAATCTAATAGAGTGGCGACCAATACAGGACACTGAAAACTGACCCAAAGTACCTATATATTTAATGCACGAATTTCAAGGCAACTCAAGGTGGTACGGCCCAGCAAGAGGGGCGATTTGCATTTAAAAATCAGATGCTTCTTTAAAAATTCTATAACTTGGCACAAAGGGGCGCCTTGCCTAGACAGAAAGAATGAAACAATACCCAGAACAATCTTTTTGATATTTTCTGATTTACGAAATAAAACACAAATCTGCTGTAGCTAAAATGCAATATCTGGAAAACCTCTAATATGCAAAATCAGAAACTAAATAGCCACAATGCTGATTACAATGCACAAATCCCAATGAAACTCACAAAACTATACTAATTCACCACTAGTTGCTGTGTTGCAAGCAAGAAGCAATGCCCGAGCTAGGAGGCCTTCATTCCTCGAAGCGATCCAATACCATTCCGGCAGAGTAACAATACTGTAGACAAAAGATAATCTCAATGATGACCAAAGGCTTCCTTTTATAATTTTCGGTTGACTCTTCTCGAAACCCTAACCTTCTCTTTTGAGTCAAACCCTAATTCTTCCACAGGTGGCGTCCCACTTTTCCAAGCAAACTTTGTCTTTTAATATCATTTTAATTCTTCCTTGAAAATGGCGTCCACTTAAGCTTGGATTAAACTTCATAATAAAAGATATAATTAATTTTCTTTAATGAAGCGCCACCCTTAAAGAACATCTTTTAAAAAGACTTAAAGTGAAGAAGCTAGGCCAAGGGGGTCAACGTTAAAATATAACATTAAAACGTGACTTTAATTAAATAGCTCAACTTATCTCTCCAAATGTGCCCCGAAGCCCTAAATGAGCAAGCCAACTGATCAAACTAAAGTAGGAAGTCAACCATGCCGAACCCAACTGGCTTAGAAATAGAATTTACTAAAAATAGTAAATTCCTGAAGATGCTCAGAATGCCAAAAGAACATATCACTGCGAAGCTTTCTGAAAACCCAGAAAGAATCCGCCATTGAAACAACCAACTCGAGCAAGAACATCCTTCAAAATAGGAAACCCTAATTTTACCTTCGACTAGCCTTGGTCTCCGGAAAAACCAACGGTCCTTTGGAAAGATCAGGTTTGAGAAGGGACATTACATTGCTCGAAATGGGACACATTAGGCCCAATAAGAATCCTTTCACATTTTCGATGGTGTTAGTCAAAAAGAAGGATGGGACTATGCGTACGTGCATAGAATACAAGGCTTTAAATAAGAAGATAATTAAAAACAGATACCCCATCCCAAGAATAGATGAGCTAATAGATGAATTGCACGGTGCTTGTTATTTCTCCAAGATTGATTTGAGATCAGGCTACCATCAAATTCGAATCCGTGAGGAGGATGTGGAAAAAACACCTTTCAAATGTCACTTTGGACACTACGAATTTTTGGTTATGCCATTTGGCCTAACCAACACTCCCACCACTTTCCAGTCTTGTATGAACAGGGTCTTCAATAAGGAGCTCCGCAAGTTTGTTCTATTTTTTTTTTATGGCATATTGATATTCAACAAGACATTGGGAGAATACATGACGCATTTAGATGAAGTGTTAAGCATACTTGAGAGGGAGTCCTTATATGCTAAGGAATTGAAATGTAAATTCAATATGACAAATCTTCTCTACCTTGGACACATAATCAGTTACGACGGAGAAATGATGGATCCAGATAAGATCAAAGCTATTCTAGATTGGCCTCCACCTACAAATCTTTCACAACTTAAAGGATTTTTCGGTCTATGGGTTTTACAGAAGATTCGTAAAAGGGTTTTCACACAAGGCAACTCCACTCACTAATTTGACTAAGAAGGGGGCTTTTGTTTGGACTAATGTAGCACAACAATGTTTTGATTAGTTTAAGCAGATTATGAGTACATGCCCAGTTCTTGCTATTCCCGATTTTTCCAAGCCTTTTGATCTTGAGTGTGATGCTTCTAGAGAGAGTATAGGTGTTGTTTTGATGCAAGATAAGCATCCCATTACTTTTGAGAGCAAAAAACTAAGGGTTGTTGAGAGGATTTATTCTATATATGATAAGGAAATGTTGGCCATTATGCATGCATTGGCCAAGTTAAGACCATATCTTGTGGGAAGTAAGTTTATTGTAAAAACTAGCCACAATAATCTTAAATATTTTTTGAATAAAAAAAAATTGAATGACCAACAACAAAAATCGCTGAGTAAGCTTCAAGCTTACGCCTTTGATATTGTCTTTGTCAAAGGAAAGGGAAATGTTGTGGCTGACGCATTATCCAGGAGACCACATATATGCTCATTAGTGGAGGTTACAGCAGATTAGAAAGAGCAGATTTTAGCTAAGTATGCTAAGGATCCTTGGGCTACTAGTATCATTGAGGGTACAGGGTACTACACAAGATGACAGGTACACTATGGTGAATGAATTCATTATTTACAAAAACATAATCTATTTCATACCTAATTATGAATTTAAGGCAAAGGTAATAAGATCCTTTCATGATACACCGATGACTAGTCACTTGGGTTGCTTCAAGACATATAGACAAATTCGGAAAAGGTTTACGTGGAAAGGACTTAAAAATGAAGTCCTCAAGTATGTTTGGGAATGTCACACTTGTCAACGAAATAAGGCTAAGCATACTTATCTTGTCAATTCATTGTAGCCCCTCCCAATTCCCAACCAAGAATGGGAAAGCATCTCGATGGAATTCATAACGGGACTTCCTAAGGTCCAAAATAAAGATTGCACTCATGTAGTAGTTGATAGATTAACCAAATTTGTCCATTTCTTTGCTATCTCAACAGCTTTTTCAGTGGCACAAGTGGCAGATTTATTTTTTAGGGAGATATTCTGATTACATGGGATGCCCAAGTGTTGGTGTGAATAAATGTCTTGTACCTAGTTAATTCACTCACTAGGTAATTAGGGGACATATTTACATGTTAAGTTTACTTAGGATTAGAAGATTCCTTCTAGAAGACTTAGTTGTCATTTCTAGATCTTATCTTATCCTTGGTTGTTATGACTTAGTTGTCTTATGTGATAGGATTAAGACACTTATCATAATCTTGTTTAATCCTATTCCTTACCTTACCTATATAAGCAAGGCATCATATGTACATTGCCATATTCAATGTGGCTGCTATTTTGGCATTCTTGCATCCTTAATCATAGCATGATATTTCTACCATTTCTCTCTTGTGGAAGTTATTTTGTCTTGCAGGTGATCCCGGGGTGTTGAGGAGTTCACCATAAACTCCTACATGGTATCAGAGCTTTAGTGCTACAAACTTCTTCCCAGATCTGAGGGACCAATCTTGGCGTGAAAGTTTTGTTGGGTGTGAGTTGGGGTCTTGAGAACCTCACCATTGAATCTAGGGCATCATATGTACATTGCCATATTCAATGTGTCTGTTGAGAATCAGAGAAAGTCAGATTTGGCTTTCATTTCGTCAAAATCCAACATATATTTCCAAATCTGCAAGGGTTTGAAGGAATGGTTTCAGTTGCTAGATCTGGAGGGTACTTGAATTTTTGAAGCAGTTTGGGTGAAAATTGACCTCGCCATTGCGTTTGGGAGGCCCGAGTGTTAGTTTTATGATCAAATGTAATGCACAGAAATTAATTCAAAAATTAGACAC
Organism: Sequoia sempervirens; assembly: GCA_007258455.2. Taxonomy (NCBI): domain Eukaryota; kingdom Viridiplantae; phylum Streptophyta; class Pinopsida; order Cupressales; family Cupressaceae; genus Sequoia; species Sequoia sempervirens. The sequence goes on from VDFB02348406.1 coordinate 19,015, forward strand.
AAGACACAACAGATACCCTGGGAAAACCCTCCACTTGAGAGAGAAAAACCCAGCAACAATATATCACTTATATATTGTGAAGAGCACAAAAGATTTACTGAGAGGGGGGGGTGAATCAATAAATCAACACAAACTTTCAATTTTTAATCTTTTTAAACTTATTAAAATCAACTTTTTGATATGAACCAATTTACACAAGTTGACACAACTTTATTGAACTGATTTTTACAAGGATGTAGGCACCAACCTACTAGATTTACAAGAAAGATGATTTAGTAGGATACAACCTACAAGGAACACCTAAACCTTTACAAATTTAGTAGGCACCTACCTACGAGGAGCACCAACCCCTAATGCAAGGCACCAAACCTTGACTTGATGGATGTAAGATGACTGCCTTCAATCAGATCTAAACTATCCCTATCCTCCAATCTGCTTTATGTGATGAAAGATATCACCCTAAGCCCACACAAGAAGATGGGACTCTTGACTGAACTACTTATTCTCTACAACCACACCATCAAATAAAAAATGAATTGCAAATATATACTTTGATCCAAAAATGTGCCTTTTGATGAAAGATCATAACTTTTCCTTTTCAACATTCATTCATACCCCTTCATTAACCCGATTTTCTTCCTTAATGATCTTTGATTTTGCTTTGATTATTCTGACTTAGTTGATTATTTAATAGCCAGATCAACATACACTTCTAGACATATCTTTTGTTAATTAATTTTCTGTGTGCAAGTAAAACAAAATTGTATTGTAGAGAAAATCGTATATTCTCTTATGTCTCCTTAGACGTATACTTGGATTTTAAAAGATGCGTCTCCCTTGGATATAAACACGTCCTTAGAGAATACGAAATTCCAGCCAACACGTCACTTTGAAATAACGCATTCTTTTCATTTCAAAAATAATCTGAAAAAGACATGTCAGTTTGTCTTAAGTCGCACCAGATTAGATGTGAAGACGTGTCCTTTCAGAAGAGACGTGGCCACTGATATGTAACGTCTTTTATAACAAAACAGATTTTACTTGTTGTCTCCATCGTTTCTAAACAAAAGACGTGGCTTCTTGATTCACACCTCTTAAAAAAAAATGATTTAGCAAAAACTCATAATCACATATTTGCTTTGCATTCATATCTTTTGACATAATCGCATCCTTTGAGTTATCGCAACAAATTTTGTAATCTGTTTGTTTCATTCTTTCCTGCTCGTTCTTTTCAGATCATTCTTTTCAATTCATGCATTATAATATTTTGTGAGACCAATATTATAAATAGTTCGTTCTTTTCTTTTTTTTTATATGAGCAAATTCTATTGAACTTGATATATTCTTCACTTTTGAAAGCCACAAAGTCTGCTGAAAGACCTTCGATCTGAATCTCATGAACTACAAATCTGAGCAAGCATCTGAACATATTCTTTATATCTTGCTTTTGCATATCACACTTTGGATGCATTGTACAACTTTCATTGTCATACAAGATTCATGTCATTTCAACATGTGTATAGCCAAGAAGCTAAAATCGTATCTCAATAATCTTAATGATCTCAAATCGTATCTCAATAATCTTAATGATCTCAAAATGATATCCTTCAACAAGCTCGAATAACTCAAACAAAAAAAATCTGAGTGTTTGTTTCTTTATCATATCAAGAATCCTCAACATTCTAATTGCAACAGACGAACTTGTCAAAGTATCTTCATCAAGCTGATTACTTCATATCAATTTCCATCAGTAGATGATGCTCAACTTCGATCTGGGCTTTTTTGTTTAGTCTAAAAATTTATCTTTAATAATTCTGATGTGGACCTTGACTCCATTAAGCTCAACAATGAATCATCCAATTTTAAATGATCTAAATATATTATTTAATCAACCTGGTCTAATTCTCCATCTGATCTGATTATTAATCTGTTTTGAACCAGCACCTTGAGCTTTATGATAATCCTATTTAAGTCTTGCATAATGATTCTGAATCTTGTCATTAATAACAATTTCTTCAATACTATCTTCAGTTAGTTTTGTTCCTATTCAAAATATGCTTATGTTATCTTTAATCATACTACAAATGACTCCACCTTTTTCACTTAACATTAATGACAAAATGAACCATCTGCCTTCACATTTTGACATCAATGACAATATTTCCAACATATTGAATCTCAACAACAATTATCTCCTTACAAGGGGCCGATATGAAGGCCTAGATATGAGCACCCAGGTATGATGCAACACAGAAACACAATGATATAAATCGCTGATAGAACTCAGCCTCCAATAATATCGATCTTCTCTTGAAGATGAACTCGTACTTCAATGAACTTGAACTTATGACGAATATGAATGAATGAAGCAATGAATGATATCAAATAAATATATACAAGTGAAAGGTAGTCACACTTCAAGATAAGTCGGCCTTCATAGAAGATTGCACCCCTTCAATAAATTGCGTACAATGATCAAGAAGTCGGCCTTATAATAAATCGTGCCTCTTCAATAGATCGTTCCATTTCACATTAACAAATATTAACCATCATTTACCAAATGACATGGCCAATCATAAATCGATCTCAACAATTAAATAGCCAATAGGCTCCAATTTAATTGCACTCCTTATGCGATCTGTGCTGGAAGATGTGACCGACGCTTACATAAACATCAACACTCCCTTTCAGCTAGGGAAGATACTTCCAGCTGCATAAGACATATCACCTCATCGTGATGTCTACCACAATGGCTACACCCATATGTGGATAGGAAAGATAAATATATACAAGTGAAAGGTCGTCACACTTCAAGATAAGTCGGCCTTCATAGAAGATTGTACCCCTTCAATAAATTGCATACAATGATCAAGAAGTCGGCCTTATAATAAATCGTGCCTCTTCAATAGATCGTGCCATTTCACATTAACAAATATTAACCATCATTTACCAAATGACATGGCCAATCATAAATCGATCTCAACAATTAAATAACCAATAGGCTCCAATTTAATTGCACTCCTTATGCGATCTGTGCTGGAAGATGTGACCGATGCTTCCATAAACATCAACACTCCCTTTCAGCTAGGGAAGATACTTCCAGCTGCATAAGACATATCACCTCATCGTGATGTCTACCACAATGGCTACACCCATATGTGGATAGGAAAGATATCACCTCATCGTGATATCAGATATCACCTCATCATGATATCAACCATCATGGCTACACCCATGTATGGTATGTACAAGTGCCCATCACTCAACGTGATGTTGTCACCTCATCGTGACGTTCACCATGGCTCTCCCAGAGGGTGAAACAAAAGTACAAGAAAATCATCACGGACTCTCTCACGTGATGCTGTCATGGAGTCACACACATGACATCCACCATGGCTCTCCCAAAGGGTGGAAACAAGGGCTTTCACCTCAAATCTCAAAAGAGAAATGCATTAACAAGGGCTTGCACCTCAAATCTCTCTCAAAGAGAAATGCATTAATGAAGATCACTGATACTGAGACTCCTTCTCAGCTAGGGCTTGATTCTCCACCATACCAAGCTTATCTTGAAAATACACAAACTTTATCCTGGAGAGAGGCTTGGTGAGAATGTCTGTCGTCTGCTCATCAGTGCTAATATACTTCAATTGGATCGCTTTCCTCAATACCATATCTCTGATATAATGGTATTTGATCTCCACATGCTTAGTTCTATCATGGAACACAAGGCTGACAGAAAGCTTCACACAGCTCTGGTTATCACAATGAATGATAATAGGCTCCATTGATTGTCCAAACAATCCTGCAAGGAGCTTCCGAAGCCACACTGCTTCTCGAACTGCCACACAAGCTGCAATATACTCTGCCTCTGTTGTACTCAATGCTACAGATGACTGCTTCCTACTGCACCAGGATATCATAGCAGACCCCAAACTGAAGCAACATCCAGAGGTGCTCTTTCGATCAATGACACACCCTGCCCAATTAGAATCAGTATAACCATGAAACTTCAAATCCACACCTGAAGAATATCTCAACCCATATCCAACTGTGCCACGCAAGTATCTCAGGATATGTTTCGCTGCAACAAGATGTATCTGCCTTGGTTCACACATGAACTAATTGAGTGCACTCACTGCATAGTAGATATCCGGTCTAGTGTTGACTAGATACATCAATGATCCAATCAACTACCTATACATCGTAGGATCTATCAAATCTGAATTAGTTGCAGCCTCCTTCAACTTATGCAGATTGGTCTCCATAGGTATAGACATGGATTTGCAATCCATCATACCAAATCTCTTAAGTATATCAATAGTATACTTCCATTGACTTAGAATCATCTCATCTGGCTTCTACCAAAATTCTAAGCCAAGGAAGTAATGCATGAGCCCAAGGTCCTTCATTTCAAACTCACAAGCCAACTCCTTCTTACATTTGAAAATGAGGTGTTCTTCTCCAGTAAGAATCAAATCATCAACATATAAAACCAAAATCAATGCTTCACCATCAATTACCTTGAAATACAGATTTGAGTCAGCGTCGTTCTTGGAGAAGCCCAAGCTTAACAGGTAATGATCAATTCTTCCGTACCATGCACGAGGAGCCTGCTTAAGACCGTACAAGGCCTTCTTCAGCCTGCAAACATGAGACTCCTTCCCATGTACCTCGAATCCATCAGGTTGCTCAATATAAACTTCTTCCTCGATTACACCATTTAGAAAAGCTGTCTTCACATCCATCTGGTGAATCTTCCAACCTCTAGATGCAGCAATGGCAATGATGGTTCTGACAGAAGTATAACGAGCAACAGGAGCAAAGGTTTCTTCATATTCAACTCCCTCTTTTTGTGAAAACCCTCTAGCCACGAATCTTGCCTTGTACTTCTCAATGCTCCCATTAGCCGCATGCTTGATCTTGAAGAGCCATTTTGAAGATACCACAGATTTGCCTTCGGGTCTAGGAACGATGTCCCAAACATTATTCTTGAGAATGGACTGATACTCCTTTGTCATAGCATCTCTCCAAACTTGTTGACTAGAAGCTTCCTAGACACTGGAAGGCTTGGATTCAATAATCTAACTCATCAAGGAAACATAATTGGAGAACTTATGAGGTCTCTTACTTTCTCTGAAGGTTCCTCTTGGTGCTGCAAACCTTTCTGCCTCCTGCATCGTTTGCCTAGCCCAGCGAGGTCTTTTTCTCCCAATCACAGTATCAGTAGGCCCATCAGTAGGTTCCAAGGGCTCAAGTGGATCATCATCTTCCTTCGGTTCTGAAGTCTCCCTCTGAATCTCAAAAGTATGGTCAACTTCCATATCCTAAGGAGACTCTTCATTATCAATCTTGTTGGCGTTTAAATTCGCACCTCTGGAATGCGGATTTGAAACGGACAGCTTTGCACAGTAAAACTGCTCTTCGAATTTGGAGGGGAAGCTCCCTCTTGCTGATGGGGTAAAAGAAAGTAAATTAAATATAATTCACCTATCTTTTTGTTTCAGCTAGAGCACAAGGTTTATAAAACACAAACGCCGCAGCTGAGATTTTCTGATTTAAGAATTCCAACTATGACTAACTTAAGCTAAAGACGTTTCTAATATCTCAAGTAATACGCAGAGCAAGAGAATTAGAAATGAACAAAGTTGATTCTCTGACATAGGCTTAAGAGAACTCTTTCTCAACATACATCTACACACTTCAATGTAGGTTGAAATTAAGATCACAAAAGCATAACACAATAAACGGAAATCTGAGATGTTATACCAAGGCAAAGGAGGCTCATGATTTTATTTCTCAAACTTCTGGAACAAAAATTACTAAACACATGCCTGGAACAAGAACTTGCAGCTAAAGAGGCTTGCAAAACTTGTTCTTACACAATAGGAACAGAAATTACAATAACTACTTGTTGGCTAAAACAGACTCAACAATTTGCTATCATAAAACAATTGAACAACACTGAACAACAAATAGAAGGCTCTTAGACTCAACATTTTGTTATCACTAGCATGGTTAAAGAAAACTAATGAGCAAAGACTCTTATTTATAGGCAAGCAGAGGAGTAGGGAACCCTAAAATCTCCTTGCTTTTGCAATCTAGGGCTTGCTCAGCAAGCAAGCTTTATTTCTAAATCTAGAAAGAAGATAACATCTAACACCTAAGAAAGCAGAAAAAGCGGGAAACGCCAACTATTACATTTATCTTCTTTCTCTTCTTAAAAGAATGGATAAGAATTGTTCCAAGAATAGAAAGAAAGCGGAAAGAAAAATTCTACAAGAAATCTTGTTTTAAATCTCAATGACATCCGCTAAAAAGCAGGAAACTGTGTCCCGATCTAGTGCATCTATTCCATCAATAGCAAAGTTGTGTTTTTCCAAGGTATCTTCCCCATTTGCAATTGATCTCATTGGCTGCTTTTTCAAATCTTGCTGACATCATGGCAAGGTGATTCATTCTGCCACCAACTGTATTGCTGCTATCACAGCTGCGAACAACACTCTGAAATTGAGTTTGCACTTCATCAAGCCCGATGTAGGAACCATCTTCAAGACTGTACCGAGAAGGAATCTCTTTGACAAACTCATTGATGAAAAGAAGAGTTTTGATCACCCCTTGTCTGTAGGCAATAAACTCCTCGGATATCCTCTTGTAGGTTTTAACCTTGAAGACATGATGCTCTCTCCAAGCAAGGATCTGCCTCTTGTGATCTTTTGAAGCCGCTGAACCATAGGCTCATAGGTTGTATCTAAATCTGCAATGATGATCTCATGCCTTGGTTTTATTTCAGCCGCTGATTGTTCAAACCCTTAGATACCTTGACGTAACTCATGAGCGTTTTCTTTCAACTGAAACATCTGTGCCAAGATCTCCTTTCCTCTGACATTGAAACTCTCGAACCACTCTTGAGTTTCCTTCCCACAAATAACCAGCTGTCTCACCTAATGATGATCAGCCGGTGTCTCTAAAACCTGGGGCAGCAGGTGGGTCACCTGCGATGAGCCATGGACGAGGTCAGAAATATAAAGCTTGAGCTGTTGTATTTCAGCCTTGAGGGCTGCTTTGTCTTCCCCATCCTTGAGCACTCTTTCCTGAAGGCTTTCAGACACAACTCTGAATAGACTGACATCTGCATGTCTGGTGTTTTTACCAAGGTTAGCCTTAACCATCACAAAGTCCTCCATATCCACTTCATCTCTGTTCTTATGTTTAGGAGGTAAGGCAATCTCCATGATCACCTCACCATCAAGGTTCCTCTCATAATGAACTTGCTTCTTTGCTTTCTTCTTAGGCAGCTCCTGATAGATGTTGTCAAGGTCATCAAAATTCACCTGATATGAAGGTCTCCTTTCCCTTCCCAAGGAGCTCTCAAGCCAAAGCACGGTAGCGTCTTTACTAACTTCCTTAGGAGGTACAATTACAATTTCTTCATCATCTTCGATATCTAGGTCAATATGGATTGGTGAAGACCCTATCAGTGGTATAGAATCGTGTGCTACGGGCACTTCTTCTATCTCCTTCTGAGGTATAGGTTCTTCTGGAGAAGCTTCTGCTTCAACCATTGATGGCTCCTATATGACTATACCTAAGAAGTCTAGCCTCCTTACATTTTTGGTTGACCTGCTGCCCTTCACACCATCTTGAGACTGACTTACGCCTTTCCCTTTTGATTGTGCTCTGGAAGAGGAGGGAAGTGATGACTGAGCCCTTAGCGGCTTTGCTGCTGGTATGGACTTCTTCCTTTTGAGAACTAGGAAGACCTTGCTATGTTCGAGGACTTGCCTCGTCCTTTCTTCAACTGAGAGGGATT
>VDFB02348407.1:0-24926 GCA_007258455.2 Sequoia sempervirens
TTATGTAATCAAAGTGAAGAAAATAGTTCGCAGCTTGGGAGCATGCTTGTATTCATGTGCACTCTCTGGTTGAGTTTTGGAATAGTCTTGGTAGACCCCCTTCTAAGACTTCCTTTCTGGAGGTGGCTTGGGGTATTGGTCCAGGATTTATTATCTGGCAGGTGTGGTTGGAAAGGAACCGTAGGATTTTCTAGGATAAGCCAAAGAGGGTACAGCAGGTGTGGTTGCAAGTAATAAATATGCTACAGGAGACTCTTGCTGCGAAGTGTGATCTCTCAGAGGATATTGCTCCTGGAGACATGCGGGTGGTCCAAAAGTTGAATATTCTATGTGTTGATTCTAGTGGTGCTCTTTGGAAGATACAATAGAGCAGAAGCAGGAAAGCTAAAAGGAAGGTTTGTAGGGAGGGAAAGTGGTCCCCCCCCCCTTTTGGGACTCTCAAGATCAATATTGATGGGTCTTCTAGGGGAAATCGCGGGCATGCTGGGGTTGGAGGAATTGGCAGGGACAGCTCTGGTAAGGTTATTTTCTTTTTCTCTGAATATAAGGGGATTCAAACCAATAATTACATGGAGGCACTTGCTGTCCTCATGGCTCTTGAAAGAGGTTGTGCTCTAGGATGGAGCAAGATTATTTGCGAGTCTGACTCTCAAGTGGTAGTGGATATGCTAAATTCATAACAGGTGGAAGATGTGGATTGGCATCTTGCAGTGGTGGGTAGACAAATTCTTAGGTTGAGCACTTCTTTGGATGCAGTCTCTTTTTGCTATGTTCCTCGTGAGTGGAATAAGACTATTGATTGCCTGGCTAAGTGGGCTTCTGATCGTGGAGAGGGATGGAGGATGGGAGATTGGACTCACCTGCCTCCGGAATGTGCTTTGGATCTTGAGAGTCTTGTCAAGGAAGATATGGATGGTTAGTTGTGCCCCCTTTGGGGGTTTTTTCTTCTGGTGTTGTGTTCTCTTTTGGGCTCTTGGCCCCTGCTCTTTGTACTTTGTTGGTTGATTCAATAGGGTACACCTTTTTAAAAAAAAAATGGTCTAGAGAATATAAATAATTAAATATGATTTATTTGATTAATTAACCTTTTATTTCATCCACTATTAAATAAATAGAAATATTTATTTATATAGTTCATCTTAAATTCTTCAATCTTTATTCTATTATTTTTGCCTTAATTAAATAAACGAATTTCACTTTGTTTTATTTAATTATCATAGTTAAATTCATCTACTTAATAAATAAATAGAAATATTTATTTATAGTTCATTCTCCTATTCTTCAATTTTAATTAATTATACAACTTCAATAGTTTGTGTTATTTAATTATCACATTATTCAATCTTAATTAATTAAACAAGGTTAAATACTTTATTGTTTAATTATCATATCCCTTCTATATTTATTTAATAAACAAATTCTATAGTTTGTTTTATTAAATTATTTATCCCCTTTTTACTAATTTGAATAAATCAAATTATTCAAATAAAGGCATAAAGGAAATTTCCTCTATTCACTCACCTACCAAATTAAACATCAAATATCCAATTTAATTCAATTGGCATTCACGGGAAAGTTGTGGAGACAAATTTGGAATCAATCTCTCAATTTCCTTCCTCTGATTCTTCCTATCATCTAGCCTGATGTTTTCATGGGGAGAAACCATTCCCATAATCATCTCAAGCTTCTCAATCTCTCACCATTCAATTCTTCAGATTGAATCCAAGCCTTTGTTGTGCTGCCCCGTCACAATGTGTTGTCATAAATCTATATATACAACCTTCTAAAACAAGAAATGAATCCAAAATCTCTCATCTTTTGTGAAAACTTACTTTGTAGGAATATAAATCAAGCAATCATAACAATAATAACATCATAGCAATAGCATCATAGCAATCATAGCATCTATAGGATCAATATCATGACTGCATCATAGTTTTACCATAGCTTCCATCCATCAGGTTTCATGTCAGTATAGTTTACAGTAACATCAATATCATTTAGAAATCACCATATATAAGTATATCATTGCATTTAGAATCACTCCATTCTCTAGATTAGCATTTTAAATAGTCACATTGCTTACCAAATCTGAGAGCCCTTTGTGACTTGATAAATCTTTAGAGATAGGAAACAATGAGACACTTTCAAATTTTCTATGCTTTAAATTAGTTAATTGTTGTTAAATATTGATATAATGTTTCATTAAGAAGTGTTTTTAGTTGTTTTAATTATTTACTTATTTCACACTTACAGTCACAGATCCACCTTCAATCATTTTTAGATTAAACAAACGCTTCATGAGAAATACCTTATTTGAGGCTAAGGGTTTTTCATACAATTTAGCCAAATATTTCATCAGTTCATCTGTTGTCTTCACTTATGTTATATTGAACACCACAGATGGTGCCAAGCACAACTGAATGGTTCCCAGTTCCTTTCTATCCAAAAGATTCCAATCCTCATCAGTCATTGTTGCCAATTTCTTGGCTATTCCTTCTGTAGACATTGAAATCTAGTCTAAGCCTATGACTTCAATATTCTTCATAATTTGTATTTCCATGGTCATGATTAAATAATATCAATTATTTAATTATTCTCTAAAGTTCTTCATATTTTTATTAATTAAATAAATTTATTTATTAATTAGTTTACCTTAACCTTAATTCATCTATTAATTAAATAATCTTGATTGTTTAATTAATTCTCATTTTCTTTATTCTATCTGATCAATTAAATAAATGCTTTTTATTTAATTATGTTACTAATTAACCTTACCCTTCTTTTCAAATTAAATAAATTCTTATTTAATTTATCTTTTATCATATTTCTGACTATAATTAAATAAATACTTTAATACTTTAATTATTCATTTAACCTTTTCACCACTCAATTAAATAAATCTTATTTATTTAATTAATCCCTAAATGTCGAATCTTGAATTAAATAAGTCATTTAATTCATAAAATTCTATTTCAAACATATTCTTCTATATTTGGATAAATGCTTAAGTTATCTAAGTATTCATTTTGACTCGACTCGAGATCTATTTAAATCGGTTAGTTAACTCCTGATTTAATGTTTGGGTTGCTTTCACGAGTAAACTCTTTGTCATATCATTTAGTCATCTAGTTCTAACTCATATGCATGCACATGTTTATTAATTAAATATCTTATTTAATTAATTAAATCTTGTGCATGCATTCGAACAAAACATTGCTTTTAATCTATCTTTATCTTTGTCATGCAAACACTATTCTTCTATTTTTGAATACCAAACTCAAATACTAAATCATTATTTAATCTTTATCTCTATTCTTAGTTTTTATCACTCATGTAAGTACTAACAGTTATCTCAATGCATGTCCAATCTTTTAATCTGAATCATATGTCTATCTTTCGATCTTGGCCTATCATTTGAATGATCAATTTTCTATAAATTGATCTGTGTTTCATCATTTCAATCTCTCTCAAAATCTTGTGACTTTTGGAGCACTTACTTATTTGAATCTTTGATATTTTGCTATAATCACAATCATAGGCTATACTTGCACAAGAGAAATATAAGGGCAATTATACTACATGATGAAATGGAGAAGGGAAATCGAGGTCATACATGGAACTACATAGATATTGGGTGAGATTGTTTAGTTTATTTATGTTTTAGCTTTCCTTTGTTCTCTGTTGTTTAGATTAGATTTCATTAGAGCTTAGATTGCATTGTTATGTGCTTTTAACCTTTCACTATATTTCCTGATGTTACATTTGGTGAACCCGACGTGAAGACACCATCTTTGCGAATCTGTAGACTTTTATTCATTTTTTGTAGGTTTTCATATGGAACAACACATTTGACAAAAGGAATGACACAACTAACATTCTGAAATGCATCTACTAGAAGAAATGACACATCTGTGATTTATTGAGCCACGACTGACTATGATGCATCTGTAGAGAAAAATGACGCATCTGACCGGAAATTTTTTAGGTTTAATTTTTGATTTATAGCTTTATGTCGTATTTTTATTTTCACTAATCTTCTATTTTTAGTGTGTGTCATGAGGAGTTAATGAAGTTTTTGTAGATTGATAGTCAAAGACCAATATTAAAACTACTAACGAATCTTTCTACAGAACACATGTTGAATACCATAGTTAATTTTTGAAACAGATTGTTTGGTAGTGTAGAAAATATTTCGTTTGGGTTTAAAATTTACAAGTGTCTACTATGTTTAGTGTGAAAGTACGCTCTGTTATTACCCTTTACAATTTGATATATCGAAGTATCCTCTCCCCTTGCGCATTCATATGATCTTGGGTGTAAGAGAACCAGTTACTGACTCTAGAAATTTGGCCTCTCCTGGAGGAAAAAAGTACTCACCTCAGGATGACTCAGATTGGTACCACCTTGAACCCGAGGGACTTCCAACTAGTATATAAAAGTGGATTCTTGGGGAAAGACCAATGAATCACATGTATGTTTTCAACGAGATGGATCGAAAGGGACTCTCTCCATATGGATCATGCCCTACGAATGAAATGCCCTAATTAAACACCTTTGTTTATAGTGTCCAAAATCCCTCTATTTACTGGTGCAGTAGGTCAGACCTGTGAAGTCTTATCACATTCTTGCGGTTCATGTGTAGAGATGAAAGTATGCCATGGGATGTTCATGGGTACTGTAGATTGGCTGCCTTGCATGAAGTGCTCAGTCGTGGAGGGGAGCTAGTGGGGTCAAGCTACTAATCATCCGCCTTGAATAAGTGTAGTTGGGAAACCAAGTGAGAACTCAGTAAATACTATCCTACATAGCCTAGGATGTGCTTTTCTGTTGTCGAATTAAATGTTCTTTGAATCAAAATCAAACTAAAAGCACATTGTCTTATGATTGTATTTGTTTGCCAAAACTTGTTCATGAAACAGAGTCAGTTTTATCTCACAATTCACTAAAAAACTGCAACTGTCAACAGAGTCACAACTGTTCACCATAAAGTCACAATTGTTCTTTAGAGTTGCATCTATTTAAATTTGAGTCGCATTTGTCAGTATAGCTCACATTTGTTTAATCTAGAGTTGCATCTGTTAGAAACTGTCCAATTTCATCTAGAGTCACATCTATCTAAACTAGAGTCGCATTTTCCTAATTAGTTTGTATTTGTTGTAGAAAAACTGCATCTGATTTAGGAGACCACACTTGTGATATTCTGTGATGCATCTGAAAAGGCAAGCCGCAACTGTAGTCTAGAATGATGCATTTTCCACTATCGCAAAACTTTTACCAATGTATAGAAAATTGAAAAACTGCATCTGATACAGTCTAAGTCGCATCTGTTGTAAACAAAGTCGCATCTATGTAATACCAGAGTCTAAAATTCACCAGAAAACCACAACTAAGAAAGAAAACCACAACTGTTAAATTCTACAATGCATTTATCTAAGTATCAAAAAACTGCAACTGTTAAATTCTACAACGCATCTGTCTAAGTATTAGAAAACCAAAATTTATTGTCAGAAACTGAGAGAAAATAGTCAAACTAGTATCTAACTTATCCTTTTTCACTAATTATAGGACATAAACCATAACGTTCGCTCAAAAAATTGCACAATTACACACTGTAGGAATCATTCAGTCTTAGCGATAAGTACCTTAGTCATACATTTTACTGTCACCTTAGGGGTCTTAATTTCCTTTAGAGAGATCATCTTTCACATATTTTAGGATAGGCACCTTTCATGCTTTAGGTAAACCCTTGATTCAACCAACGTTGTCATTGAACCTAGTCATGTCATTATATCTTTTGTCCTACATGTGAATCCTTTCAGCTCATCAGTTTAGCTAGGGATTTCACCTTATCTTTTTGGTCCTAGTCCTACAATGGTTCCTTGTCAAAACTAATTGAAACTAGGGTTTCACTTTAGCTATTGGATAACCTCTTTTACAATCTTCCAAAATTGATCGCTTAGATCTTGCATATTTAGATATTATCATCCTAGACTAGCGTCATCTTAGACATACCTTAGTTGCACAAAAAATACCAAAAAAAATAGTTGCATACATTTATCCTTGAAACATAGTGTAGATTCATATCATCCATAGACTTATCTTTTACATCACTTTCCAACGTATTCATCAATCCATTCTCTTATAGACCTCACAAAAATTTGTTATACAAATACATTACTAGAGATACACAAGGGCGTGTCATAGTGGAAGAACTAGATGTTGCCACATAGGACCCCAACTTTGCTTCTTTTGTGGATGATTATCTAGCAAATGACCCTCAACGTCACTTAGCCAAATTGCTAGCAGAAGGTGCTAAACTACCTCCTAGTTTTGAATTACTACCCTACAAACTACATCAACTTAGGGAATGAACACCACTACCACTAGTGCTAGCATACCTCAATTGAATACTACAATGCCATCTGGAGGACCTACACAGATTTCCACAACTATACATACATCTCCATTTGGTATACCTACCTCGACACTAGGTTTAAGCTTTACTACAGGGGTGTCATTGTCCAATCTCTTTGATCCTCTTGTTGGGAAAAAATGATTTAAAACATCGGCTCTGATGGCACCCTCTATACCAACCATCAATGTCACTAGCACAATCCCACAAACAACAACTATACCTAGTGTTAATGTTGCTAGTACAACACCACAAACTGGAGTCTCACAGAAAGGAGGTATACCCTCCTTTCAGTATGGAAATCGACCTCTCACTTCACACATTCCGACTTACAATCCATTTACACAAAATCCATTTACAAACATCCCTAATTAGAACCCCTTTACACAAACCCCTAATTAGAATCCATTCACCAACATTTCGAATCCAAATCCACTTTACATACCCACATTTAACCAAAATCCATCAAACAATACTAGATACCAAAACACGTACATAGATCCAAATAATCCAGCTACGACATTGTTAACTCAAGTCGACGTCCTGCAGACACAAATGCAGGCACTCCAAACACAAATGGATAACATGGTAGTGTCAACTAAGAATTCCTTTTTAGCAAAAGATCTGTGCCCCTTTCCCTTTGATAAATCATTGTATACGACACCTTTCCCTCATGGGTATGTCATACCGAATCTTCCCAAGTACAATGGAAAACACAATCTGATAGAACACATAAGGGAATTTTTGACCATATGCATTGATGTCACCTATGACCCAACTTATCTTATGAGACTATTTCTAAGAAGTCTTGTAGGAATTGCACTCGAGTGGTTTTCAGGTCTAGACTATGGCATAAAATCATGGGGCGAACTGGCTAAGAAATTCATTGAGCAATTATCCTTTAACATAGACCATGAGATTAATATAGCAACCTTGTGTCACACAACACAAGATGAAGGAGAAAATTTCATCTCTTTCTTCCAGAGATGGAGGACTATAGCCAGCCGGTGTCTCGTTGAGATACTTGAAAAAACAAAAAGTCACTATGTTCCAAGAAAACCTCAACCCAAAGTTGAGAAGTAACTTAAGGGTACATTGTTTCACATCCTTTATGGAACTAGTGGAAAAGGGCCTCATCATAGAAAAATATCTCATTGAAAAAGGAGAACTTAAGACATAGACATCCAACATAAATCTAACTATGCAAAACATCCCCAATGGCAGAAACAGATTTTGGTCTTGGAATAAAAATGTTACCAATGATGGGGTAGTTGATGCTAAAACTTTACAAGCAAGATTGATCATCACATTGCGAGGACCTAACCCCTCTACTAACATGATTAACACTGTCAATGAACCTCCCAACACTGTCCAAAACACTCAATGTCCACAACAACATAGAAGATTTCATAAATGTGAGTTCACTCCCTTAGGGGAACCCATCAAGTTAGTATTCAAACAATTGTTGCAACACAATCTTATATAGCTTCAAGAGCCAAGACAATATGATCCAGGATAATTCAAACCAGTTTGGTGGAATGACAATGCCTTTTGTGATTTCCATAGAACTAAGGGACATAACCTACAAAATTGTTGACAACTAAAAAATATTATACAGGATCTTGTCAAGAAGAAAATTATTAAAGTTAGCAGACAGAAACAACAGTCATCAAACACTGATCACAAAGTCTTTTTTGATCCACTACATGACCATGGGAAAGGAAATGTCCCCAGTTCGAGTAACAAGACCAATATCTTGGCCAACTACGCTAATGTCAAGCATGATTATAGTAGTGGAATAATCATAAATCACCTTCGGGCCGCCAATGAGAATATCAATACCATTACCATAAATACAACTCCCGAGTGTGTTGTCAACACTCATTGGACTAAGATCACTATCCAAGGCCCTCCATCACAAAAACCACCATAGAATTCTAAGTTGTAGTATAACTTACTCGATCAATTGGGGAAGACCCCAACCCAAATCTCCATCTTGGAACTGTTACGTATCTCCCCTAAGCATTGATCCATTTTAGACAAAGATTTACAAAGCACCACTATCCCTAATGATCTCAATGTCAATTATTTCCAAGAAATGGTAGGCTATTTGACCAATAATCATCATGCGACATTCTCCAAACAAGACTATGCAATTGAGAAGACAAATCATAACAACCCTTTACATCTTGAAGTCCTTGTTGATGACACCAAAGTTAGACGAGTTTTAGTAGACAGAGGAGCAGGGTTAAATCTGTGCACTTTAAAATTAATTAAGGCACTAGGTTTCTTAGAAGTATGTGTAGACACAACCAAAAGTATTGTCATTAAGGCTTATGATGATGAGGAACAAAAATCAAAGGGGGTGGTAACACTTCCTATTAGAATTGGTCCTGCAGTTATGGAGACAAAATTCCAGGTCTTGGATCTCACCCTTCCATACAACCTTTTGTTAGGTAGTCCTTGGATTCATGCCATGAAGTAGTCCCTTCCACATATCATCAATGTCTCAAATTCCCTTACAATGGCATTGAAATAGCAATAGATGGTGACCCAAATCCATTCCAACATTGCATAGTCTAAAAGAGATACCCCAATGTCAAGTGCCAGTAAATCAAGAGGCTTCATCATCCAATTCATCTCACTATGTCAATCCATCCACTCTCACTAGAACATCCACTTCACCATAATTTCCTTCCACTCCTAGGGTTGAGATCCAAGACAAGGGTTGTGGAGAATATCACATGAAGACATCTTATTGTGTTAGCCATATGATTCCTCCTAAATCATACAGTTTACCTACAACAGATAGGAGACAGTCAGTGGTCACTATACACATCCCTCCCTCAACAAACTTTGCAAAATGGGGAGAATTAAGCAAAGAATCCATAAATGCAGAAGATGTCACCTCCTGGTTGTATAGAGAAGAACCTAAAGAACCTCCCTCACTTGCTCACATTCCTATAGATCAATATGGAAAAGGTTTTACAATCATGCAGAGCAAGGGATATAATGGACATAGTGGTTTAGGCTTACATCAAGATGGGAGGATTGAACCAATCTTTGTTTCTCAGTGGCTGAAAGGTTTAGGGCTTAGGCTTCAACTGATTCAGATTGGCGTTCCTAGTACCACATCACCCTTAATCGAGGAAGTAAGTGCTTCAGAAGATATTGAGATTTCTCACAAACCATCTAACCAACACTATTGTGACTCCCCTGACTCAAACGAATATGAGTGGGATTCCCTATCCTCCACCTCTTCCATGGACCTTGATAAAATTGTTGGAGAACTTGATTTAATGTTGAAATCCTCACCAAATCCATTGAATTCTTATCCACCAAAGAAAATGACAAAAGAGGAATGGTTTCAACATTACTATTGGGAATCTCTTGATCCTACCTCTTGGCAACCTGATAAATCCATTTCAGGTAACTAAACCTTGACATTAGGCCCACCTTGAAATCCATCTAGATCTAAGCAAAAGAGAAAAAAGGACTTGGTACAAAACTTTTGTGACCATATGAACAACTCAGTCCTTACCTTGACCCCCTTGAACTTTGACAACTCCAATGATGACATGCCCTTAGTTTATCCCCAACACATTGATTGGGAGCAACAAGACACACCCGTCTTAGACATATTTGAGAACAATGAAGTGATTTTTGAGTTCCTAGGACTAAGAGAAGGCACACCTAGTGGTGATCACAAAGTTATATTTAGCATTGACTTGGAAAACAAAGCATATTTTGGGGAATCTGTTCAATCCTCTAATAACAAAAATAAGAAAAAGAATGAAAAAGACAAAAAAAATGAGTCTCTAGGTGAAAACTGAAAGGCACCTTTAGATAATGAAAAGAAAAAATAAAGGACACATTTGAAGGCGAAAACCTCTCTGAGGCACCTAAGGATGGAGGTTTGAACATTCTCCCTATTGCATAGGAAAAGTCACCCATGCTAATTGAAGAATCAGTGGAAGTCAACATTGGCACAAAAGAGAATCCCTGATTGGTTTATTTTGCAACATCATTGACCAAAGAAGAGCAGTCATAATTCCGCAACTTCTTCACACAGAGATTAATTTTTCCTAGTTATATGCAGACATGCTTGAGCTAGATCCTAAACTTGTACTACATCATTTTCCCTTACAACCAGGTGTAAAACTAGTGAAACAAAAATTAAGGAAAATGCACCCACAGATTGCTTTACTAGTCAAGGTAGAACTCAAGAAACTGTTAGATGTTAGTTTCATTCGATCAATTGACTATGCAGATTGGATTTCCAATCTTGTACTAGTCACTAAACCAACATGGGGGATCCACATATGCACATATTTTAGAGATATTAACAAGGCTTGTCCTAAGGATGACTTCCCTCTGCCCAACATTGACATGATAGTAGATGTGACGACAAGATATGAGATGTTGTCCCTCATGGATTTATTTTCAAGGTATAATAAGATCAGAATTGTAACTAAAGACCAACCTAAAATAACTTTCACATGTCCTTAGGGAATGTATTGCTATAATGGTATGCCCTTCAGACTCAAGAATAATGGAGCAACCTATCAGCATGCCATGACCACTATTTTTCACGACCTTGTACACACTCTTTATGGAAGATTATGTTCATGACCTTATTGCTAAATAAAAGACAAGGGTAGATCATTTACAGGTTTTAGTCAAGATATTTCAAAGGATAGAAAAGTATAAAGTGAGACTAAATCCCAAAAAATGTATCTTTGGAGTGAAATCAGGAAAGCTTTTAGGGTATATCATTTCCAGGTGAGGCATTGAGGTGGACTTGGCCAAAGTAAAATCAATCATAGACATGCCTCCACCAACTAATCTCAATTAGCTAAGGACATTACAAAGAAGACTGCAATCCATTAGAAGATTTATAGTGCAGTTAGCAAATAAGACACATCCCTTTCAACATTTACTTAAGAAAGGGGTACCCTTTGCATGGACAGTTAGGTACAAAGAGGCTTTTCAACTGATCAAAAAATATCTACTCACACCACCAGTCTTAATGCCACCTATTGAGGGATGACCATTAATTCTCTATATTTCAGCAACCCATTCATCACTAGGAGCATTGCTTGCAATAAAATGATGATGAAGGTCATGAAAGGTCAGTATACTATATCAGTCAGACCTTGGTAGGTTATGAGCTCAACTATAGTACCATTGAACATGCTTGTCTTGCGGTAGTATTTGCTACTCAAAAACTAAGGCACTATATGCTAAACCATCAGACAATGTTGATTGCCAAGATAGATCCTCTGAAATATCTTATCAACAAAGCAACATTAATAGGGAAACTGGCCAAATGGGTTATGATACTTAGTGTGTATGATATACAATATGCAGAGAGAAATGCTATTAAAGGACAAGTTATTGTCAATTAGTTAGTTGATGCACCAATACAAGAAGATCACCCATTAGTTGTAGACTTTCCTGATGAGTTTATATTCATAGTTGACACAAGTACTATATGGAAACTATACTTTGATGGCTCCCATACGAGTCATGGCTCAAGAGCTGGAATCTTATTTATCACACCACAAGGTGATTCTATCCCTAAGTCATTTAGGATTTCCTTTACATGTACCAACAACATTGCAGAGTATGAAGCATTAGTGACAAGATTACGCATGGTAGTCAAATGGAAAATCAAGAACCTACAATTCTACGGTGATTCTCAACTGGTAATTCGATAGGTAAATGATGATTATGAAACTAAGGATGAAAATATTTCTCCTTACAAATGCATGGCAGATAGTTTTAAGGAGTACTTTGACAAGGTCAAATTTCATCAGATACCTCATGTTCTAAATAGGGCAGCAGACACTATGGCTACTATCACATCACTTCTAGACATTCCTAGCAATGTGCCTAAGTTTGAGTTCTTAGTAGAACAACTTTTGGTCCCTACCTATGATATCCCAGATTCTGAGATGTTATGCGATATTGTTGGTCCTAATTCCCCATGGTACAAAGATATCTATGACTACCTTCATGCCAAAATCATACCCCTTAGCCTTTCAAATAACCAACGTAGGACATTCCTTTGTAAGTTAGCCAAATACACCATCGTCAGAGACACCCTATATAGACGCACCTTAGATAATTCCCTACTGAGATGTCTTTATTCTGAAGAAGCAAAATGTGGGGTACATGAGGGTATATGTGGTTCCCATTCTAGCGGTCCTACCTTAGCTAAAAAGATTATGAAACTGGGTTACTATTGGCCTACTATGGAAAAGGACTCATATGTCTTTGTTAAGAAATATTGTCAATGTCAAATACACAGAGACTTGATACATGCACTTGTGCAAGAGCTTCGTCCCATAATGTCACCATGGCCCTTTTCCCAATGGGGACTCGACCTCATAGTTAAGATACATCCCACATCATCCAATGGCCATAATTTCATCATTACTGCCATCGAGTATTTTATAAAGTGGATTGAGGCTATTCCCATGACCTACATCACCGGCACACAGATCTTTAAGTTCATCTTGAACTATATCATTTGTCGATATGGTGTTCCTCAATCCATCATCACAGATAATGGTTTTCCATTCAAGAACCAAGAAGTCCACCATCTTGTGAAGAATTCCATATCCAACATTATTTTTCCACCCCATATTACCCACAAGGTAATGACCAAGTAGAGGCATCTAACAAAACTATCATTAGAATCCTCAAAAATATTGTCAATGATGTTGGTCGTGATTGGCATTTATAGCTTAATCCCAACTTATGGGCTTATCGCACAAGTATTCATACTCCCACTAGCGCCACTCCATATTCTTTATTATTTGGTTCCAAGGCCATTCTTCCTATTGAGGTTGAGATTCCTTCCTTGAGGGTATCCTTGAAAGGGCACATTGATGATGAAGAGTATCGAGTATCGAGACTACATGAGCTAGAATTCCTAGATGAGTGAAGATAAAAGGCATTAGACCATCTCCAAGCATATTAAGAGTCGCAGCCATTAAGTAGCTATAATGGGAAGGTCTTGAATAGAAACTTTGACATTGGTGGCCTGGTCTTAATGGAGAATCCTAAGAATCAAGCTGAAAGAGAGAAACCAAGAAAGTTTGAACCTAACTGGTTAGGACCCTACATTGTCACAAAAGCCTTTGGATTAGGAGCGTATCAACTCTCTATTCCTGAAGGAGAACCATTGTTAGCACCTATCATCTAAAGAAGTTCTACGCATAGCTTCTGAGAGCCTTGTCTTAATTAGCAAAAAAAAAATCGTTACCTGGGGTGAAACGGCAAGCGAGCGTCTTGGTAACATCAAAAATTAGAAAATCCTATAGAAATGAAGTAAAGAAAAATAATTTTTTTAATAGTGAAAACCATGGGGTGTTGCTTTGGATAAATTACCGCGGTGAAAGCCTAAGAAGTAGGCACCATGTGTAGTTGACTTTGCTCCTTTTTCTACTATTATTCTAATCTAACATCCCTGTACATAGTCCACATCCCTGTACATAGTCCACTTCCTTGTACATAGTCCTTATCCCTGTACATAGTCCACTTCCTTGTACATAGTACTTATCCATGTACATATCACCTATCTTTCCCGTCCATCACTTGTACATACCATTCATAATAAGTGGTAATCTTTCCCATAACTTGGAATGATTGACATTGAGTGCATTTCATATCCCCCATTTTATCCTATTCATAATCAATTGGTCTTATACTCAACTGGGGGAAAACACTTGATGTGCATCATATTGGTTCTTACATTGGCTATGTTGAAGACGTAAAACCATAGAAAAATCCAAAAACATCACAAAATGTCACAAGAAAATGCAAAACATAAGAAGGCACCAAAACAAAAAAATCAAAACATGTCAAAATCCAAAAAGCAGGCGAGTCGAGTCCACGCGTAAATCTTTTGCCATTTTTCAAACTCACGTTGCCTTCGTAGGCTAGACATAGGCAAAGACCATCTACACCCGATATTACTTACACGAGGCATTAAAGGTCGATCCTTTAAGGTTTATGTAGCAAAATCAGCGGTTCCAGCCCGTAATATACAATACAATATAATTGGTGGAGTGTCGAACTATGAGGTCTTTGAGTGTATAACATAGGCAAGGCCATCAATCGATGAGCCCTCGAGGCCACACTAGGTTAGTCCATTAGGGTTCATCACATGCACTACCACACATGTATGTTATCTTCATACAAATCAAGCTTATTATAGTTAGTCTTGTCAGTCAAAGTATGGTCAAACTATGAGGTCTCTGTGTGTATAATGTAGGCAAGGCCATCAATCGATGAGCCCCTGAGGCCACACTAGGTCAGTCCATTAGGGTTTGTCATCACACACAATCAATTTTCAACACATCAGATCAAGTCATGCATCAATCTAGTGAACAAGTCAGCAATGTCTCTAAGTCAAATCAAACAAATTTCCAAAGCAACAATCCAAACACATCAACTTATACCTGCTATAGGATGTGTCCTTGAAAACAGATAGTATCAAAACAATCAACTTATGTCTTATACAATATGAGTCCTTCTTGAATATAGACATTGTTAGGCAATCAACATAGCCTTACACAAGTTATCACATCAATGACATCAAAATCAATGTCTTATACGATACATGTCTTTCTGAAACTAGGCTTTTGTCATACCTTATATAGATAGTCATAACATCGAAACCAGACTCAAATTCTTATTTGGTATGTGTATCTCCTGAAGCTAGGCTCTATCAATAAATCCTCTTATCAATAAAAATAATCAAACAAACAGATCAAGTTTTTGCAAATATTTTACTGGCTTTTGACTTTATGGCTTATTTATCTTATCATTTTATTTGACTTTATGATGGGAATTATGTCACTAGCTTTCTCAAGGATGTCCCATGAAGGATTTAGAGAAGCAACAATGTATCAAAATTCTATTTTCTTTGACTATTGCTTGTTGAAATTTCATTTTATGATTGGAATCTTGTTACTAGCTTTCTCAAGGATGTCCCATGAAGGATTTAGAGAAGCAACGATGTATCAAAATTCTATTTTCTTTGACTGTTGTCTGTCAACTGTCTTTTAAATTTGATTTTGAGTCATGTTACTAGTTTCCTCAAGGATGTCCCATGAAGGATTTAGAGGAGCGATGATGTCTCATGACCCATCTTTTATTTTGTTTGTTGTCTATGGTTTGTCCTGACAAAAAGACTAGGGAAAATTTTCCCTTAGTATGAGTTATGACAATCCTTGTCTACGACTGTCTGTTGTTAGCAAGTGGATGACCTTGTACACCTTGATCTATGTCATATCATGGCATTTTTATCCATTTGTATTAGTTACTTCCCAATGATGATAAAGTGAAAAGCCTTTTGTGATACGACAAAATATCAAAGATTGCTAATAATAACATCAATCTCTTTTATTATTCATCTTATTTCCACACTAACATTTCTCCTTTCTTACATTATCACAGAGTTTTGTGACACACACACAAAAAATAAAATCATCTTGCATATAAATTCATGTAATCCATACAATATAATCATACATAAATCTTGCATTTGAAAAATACAAAAAATATAGGAATTTATCATATCTAGGAAATCATGGAATAATAGGCATCCATCATCATAGATTACATATCATAAGAATTATATGTACATAACAAGTGTAAATACATGCATCACATTACATCCATCATCAAATGTATAGCATCACATGTAGATAGCATTGTATGTATATATAAATCACATTGCATCTCATAATCATAAATTGCATACATAACAACCATTGATACCATAAGAAATCAATGCATACATCATCATATAGAATAAGTATCACATCATAGGCTGCATAAAAACATCATAAAGTATATATGATAATCCATCACATAGGCATCTCATATAGACATAACATGCATAAATAATAGACTGCATAATCATACATAGAACTGCATATCATGAGAATCACCGCGAAAATCATATATATATAATCGCTCAAAAAGTGTCACATCACAATGTCATAATGTATCAATAAATATGAAGCCCGTAGGATATATGATCATAATACAATGTCTTAGTACATATCAAGAAATTTCCCTATCTGGAACTATCATTGCTCCCATGACTAGACTGTGTAGGCGTATGATGTCAGGATCCTAATGATCTGTGGGCAGAAGGAGGCCTGTCATAAGGTCCAAATCTGAGTGGCCCCTCAACACCCTCTGTGGTCACTATCCTAGTGTGAGTCTTGGTCTGGGACCTTTCGTTGCATGCCTGTGAGAAACTGGGAGCCCATCTCTTTGTAGGAACTTCTGCCTCATATAAATCTCTATAGTAGGAAGCCCTCTCTATTGATCTGACTAACTCTCAAGAAAAAGCATCAAATGGCCCATTGCAAAGAGCTCTAATCTCTGTAACCCGCTACTCAGTCTCCTATCTCTGAGGTATAGCCTGGTCTTTGTCCATATAGGCTTTGTCCCTCTCCATACATCATGCTCTGACATCAAAACCCTCATCTCTCCTCCAAGGAGGCAATTTGAGCACAAAGAGTCCTGGTATCCAGATCAACAGCCCCAGTATCATCCTGTCAAACTCTCTCTAACCCATCATCATCCTCCATCTCCTCCAAAATCCTATCATGCAGCTCTCACTCCTAATCATCATCCTCATCAATGTCATCCTGATACACACCAGGAAAACCAAGGGCATCTATCTTGGCCTCCTCCCTCCCCACCTCTACCTCTGCATGCTACTCTAGAATGTCCTCCTCTATGGCATGCTCCTCCCCAACAACTCCAACATGAACCTCATCTTTGTCAATCTCAGCATCCGCCTCCTCCTTACCTCTGCCAATATCTAGCATGTGCACATCCTCTCCCTCTTGGATTGCCTCCTGGATGGGTGACAAAGGTGGACCTCATCCTCTCCGACCACGTCTACCTCTCCCACCAGCCCTCCGACCACTGCCACGACCATCTCCATCATCACCATGACCACCTCCACCTTAGCTATGCCTGCCATGTGGCCTTGTCCCTCGCCGCTCTACCAACACATCCTGATTTGGTTCTATCAATGGAACTGGTTTGTGATCTGCCCACCATGTATCATATGCTATTGTAGTGCCTAGATCAGTTGCTCCGCATTTCCAAGCCCATTGTACTAGCTGTAATGCATCAATGGAGGCCTTTGCGGTAGCCACTAAAATCTCAACACCCCATAATGTGATCTCTCTGGAAGACCTCACATACTCTGCTTGGCCTCGAGGCTCATCCTGAACCTCTCCAAACTGACACAAAACCTGATCTAGCAAGTGTCTCTCAATAATATGAATGTGAGAAACTATCTGTCCAATCAAATACTGAGTCTGTCAACACAAAGTCAGATGACTATCCTCACGAGGCCATTATGGACAATCCATATACAACCTCCAAGTAAATTGAACCATTGTGTTGATGACATGTCTATAGAATCTAGTATCCCCAACATGATGCTGAGTATTAGCCCCCACATACTAGAAGGCATAAGGTGATCCCTGCTAAATATCCACTGTCATTGGTGGACAAAAAATGGTGATGTGTTCCCACACCCATACCATTAGGAGTGTGGTACCACAAGACATAGACTGGCCATCTTTGTATGCTATATCATGAAAATGGAAATATAACATCGCTAAAAGACATGGGCCCTAGGCATAAACAACTCCCCTCTCCAGCACACCAACTGGAATCTCTCCCCATCCCATAGGAAGTCCATGACCTTGATGATTAGGGAGGACTATGCCACCAATCAAGGTACAAAAATGACAGTCTAACTACCTATACCTCTGTGCTAGGACATGCCACCTAATCTCATAGTGATCAATCCCTAACTCTCTAATGTCATCATGAGGGTAATATCTACAAATCTCAGAGAAACCCCTCTGTGTGTCATACATGACTCTGGTCCCTCTAATAGGAAGTCTTAGAATCTTATAGATGTCCTCTAATGTCACTGTTGCCTCACCAATAGGAAAATGAAATGATGAAATCTCAGAGTGCCACCACTTGCATAACGCAGTCAACAACACCTAGTTTTCCCGAGTAGTGGGCATGAAAGTAACGTGATGAAGACCCAAATGCCATAAAAACCATTTCTCTCCACTCCGCAAACTATCATGAAAGTGGAAAGTCAACAGTCTAGATGCCCTCATGTAGATAGGATCTAATACAACCTGTAGTGGCATTGTACATGCCTCATCATGTTAGCAACAATGATATATCCTAGTCAAAATTCAACAAAATCCATAACATTCAAATGTGTCACTTCCTTTGCAAATGTGTTTCACAAATTCAAATGCATCAATTAATTTTGCAAATGCATCAAAATATGTCAAATGTGTCATTCTACATCACAGAAGCGTGTAAAATGCAACTGCATGCATAAATTCAAATGCGAATCTTTACAGTTATGCATAATGAAACCTTATACTTTATGCATATGCATTTAAAACAATTTCAAATGCATCTCTTTTTAACATATGCATCTAGTTAAAATTCAAATGTGGTACTATAAAACAAATGTGTTCAACAAAATACAAATGTGTTTAAATGACAAAAAACCTACGCAAAACATCTACATAAAATTATAGTTGCATCGAACCGCATGTAAATGCAGTGATGACGCATGCAAATGTGAGTTTTCTACAAAATGACGCATAACAAAAACATGCAATAAATGCCTAAAAACACATGCAAAGTAAAATTTAAAAGGTCGGTTTTGAGAAACATATTGGGGAGTCCATGTGGGTAGGCTACCTGAACATCCGGATCTGATATGCACGATGGTGAGTGTGCGGAACTGGCGACATTTTTGCTAAGAGTCTAGAGCAAAATATCAATTCTCAAAACTAGGTGGGTGACAATGAATTGATTTTTCACCCCTTTTCTATTTATACCTAGGGTTTTGGGTGGAAATTCTTCTGACCTTATCTACTGGCCACGTAAACTTCCAACTTCAATTGACCCGTACATATCCCTAACACCTCTAAATTCATTTCCGTCAACTCCATTGCATTACTGGCTATCAAATTGACTAATCGGGACTATTTCCAAATTTTTTGAATTTTTTTGAAAATTTGTCAATTTTCCCGAGGGGGCATACCTTCACCTGTTTTACATCAGGGTATGAATGGGGCATATTTTTTGATCAATTTTCTTTGACACAACGCCAAAATGACATTGTATCAAAGAGGGGCAAAATGTAGACATCGAAATATGGTCTAAGCTTGCGACTTCAATATTCTTCATAATTCATATTTTCATGGTCATGATTAAATAATGTCAATTATTTAATTATTCTCTAAAGTTCTTCATTTCTTGATTAATTAAATAAATCTATTTATTTAATTAATTTACCTTAACCTTAATTCATCTATTAATTAAATAATATTAATTGTTTAATTAATTCTTATTTTCTTTATTCTATCTGATCAATTAAATAAACGCTTTTTATTTAATTATGTTACTAATTAACCTTATCCTTCTTTTCAAATTAAATAAATTCTTATTTAATTTATCATTTATCATATTTCTGACTATAATTAAATAAATACTTTAATTATTTAATTATTCATTTAACCTTTTCACCACTCAATTAAATAAATCTTATTTATTTAATTAATCCCTAAATGTCAAATCTTGAATTAAATAAGTCATTTAATTCATAAAAGTCTATTTCAAACACATTCTTCTATATTTGGATAAATGCTTAAGTTATCTAAGTATTCATTTTGACTTGACTCGAGATCTTTTTAAATCGGTCAATTAACTCTTGATTTAATGTCTGAGTTGCTTTTGTGAGTAAAATCTTTGTCATATCATTCAGTCATCTAGTTCTAACTCATATGCATGCACATGCTTATTAATTAAATATCTTTATTTAATTAATTAAATCTTGTGTGTGTGTTCGAACTTAATGTTTCTTTTAATCTATCTTTATCTTTGTCATGGAAACACTATTCTTTTGTTTTTGAATACCAAACTCAAAGATTAAATCATTATTTAATCTTTATCTCTATTCTTATTTTTTATCACTCATGCTAGTACCAACAGTTATCTCAATGCATGTCCAATCTTTTAATCTAAATCATCCATCTATCTTTCAATCTTGGCCTGTCATTCGAATGATCAATTTTCTATAAATTGATCTATCTTTCATCATTTCAATCTCTCCCAAAATCTTGTGACTTTTGGAGCACTTACTTATCTAAATCTTCGATATTTCCTATAATCACTATCACAGGCTATACATGCACAAGAGAAATTTGAGGGTAGTTATACTACATAGCAAAATGGAGAAGCGCAATCGAGGTCATACATGGAACTACATAGATATTGGGCGAGATTTTTCAGTTTACTTATGTTTTAGCTTTCCTTTGTTCTTTGTTGTTTAGCTTAGATTGCATTGTTATGTGCTTTTAACCTTTCATTGTATTTCTTGATGTTGCACCTTCCAACAGCCTCCATAAATCCTTTTGATAGAGATAATCCTCCATCTGCATCTTCCATAACTGATAGTTCTACCCATTGAATTTATCTACCTTCAATTTACCCTCATTCCCCATTGCTCCTACTTAACAGTGAGATTCCCACTCAACCATGAGACCTTCTTGCAGACGATAATTGAGCACAACTCACTCTGATACCACTTGTTAGTAATTGCATGCATAAAATATCAATTAAATGTAGATAAAGATTAAACAGAGGAATAAAAAATACACAGAAATAATAACAAGAGACAATTTCAACATGGTTCACCCAAACTCGGGCTACATCCACCAACAAAGAGTCCAATATTATTATCCAACAAACCAAACTGATTACAACCAACAATCTTTGCAACTCAATACCATTGCAAATGCTACACTACAATATCAATGGAAACCCTAACCCTTAGCCATTTTATCAAGACTTATGTTGGTTACAAAATAGGGTTTTTTATGTCAGCCAATAGAAAAATAACCCTTGACACCTTTATAAAATAATAAAAGCCATTTGATGTTTTAGGGGCACTGCCCCTTGACCCTGCCCTAAATCACAATAGGGAGCACACCAAGAGTGCTTCCCTTGGATCTCGTAAAGGGCGCTACCCCAAAACCCCTGTTAAATAATTTGAGGGGAGACCACACTGATAAAAGTTAAGAAAATTTAACCTCTGAGTCTGATTAGGCTTCATATAACAACAATCTCCCACTTGGAGATTGATCATACACCATTGACCTTGTAGCTCCCACATGAAATAAGCACCCTGGACCTTGTTGCTATGATTTTATTATATTCAGTCATGAAGACCAACCAAAGTTGAAGAGGAGCTCAACCTCTCCCTTATCACTACCTTTGTAAACATATCCATTGGATTGTCATCTGTATGTATCTTTTATAGCCTTAATTGTCAACTAAATGAAGTGATACCTCATCTGTATATGTTTGGTCTTTGAATGCAAGGCATAATTCTTTACAAGATGTATGGAACTCTAGTTATTCATTAACAAATAATTGTTGTCCTATTATTTTCCCAATTCTTCTATGAAAGATTGTGGCCATATCATCTCCTTGCTTCCTCTATTACAACTACATACTTTTTCTCTGTGGTGTATAAAGCAACCACCTTTTGCAACTGTGAGATCCAACTCACTGTTGTCCCACCTATAGTAAATAAATAACCTATAGTACTCCGCCTAGTATCAATATCCATTTCCAAATCTAAGTCTACATAACCTGCTAAATTAGTATTAGAGCCCCCAAAATATAATTTTTTATTGGATGTACCTCTCAAATACCAGAGAACCCATTTTACTGCATTCCAATGCTCCAATCCAGGATTGCTCATATACCTACTTACGACTCCTACAACATGTGTGATATCTAATCTCATACATACCATGGCATACATTAAATTTCCTACAGCTGAAGCATATGGTACTTTGGACATTTCTTCGTCCTCTTGTGTCTTTGGACACATGTCCTTAGTCAATTTCAAATAACTAGGAAAACGTGTACTGATAAATTTTTCATTCTCCATGTGGAATCTCTACAACACCTTTTCAACATAATCAACCTTAGAGTCAATTTTTTGTTCTTCCTATCTCTACAAATTTTCATATCAAGGATTTGTTTTGTTGCCCCCAAAACCTTCATAGCAAATGATTTTACTAACTGCTATTTTAACTCACATGTGTGATCCATGTTAGACCCCACTACAAGCATGCCATCAACATATAAATATAAAATAATATAGTTGTCACTATCCAACCTCTTAAAATAAATACAATGGTTAGAATTACATCCACTGTAGCCTTGCTCAGCCATAAAACTATCAAATTTCAAGTACCTTTGTCGAGGTGCTTGTTTCAAGCCATATACACTCTTCTTCAATCTGCACACCAATTTCTCCTTACCTTTGAGATCAAATCCTTGGGGTTGTTCTGTATATATCTCCTCCAAATCACCATGGAGAAAGGTGGTTTTCACATCTAGCTATTCCAAATGCAAATCTTCAGTAGTCACAATACTTAAAACATTATGAATAGAAGTCATCTTAACATCTAGAGAATTTTTTTTAGCAAAATCAATGCCTTTTTTCTATGCAAATCCTTTTACAACTAGCCTAGATTTAAATTTGTTCTTACCTCTATATTCCTCTTTCAACCTATAAATCCATTTGTTTGGTAAATCCTTTTTACCTGTAGGCAACTTACATAATTCCCAAGTCTTATTTTTCAGTAAGGAGTCAATTTCTTCTTTCATTGGAAGCTCCCACTGAACCTATGTATCCACTTACATAGCTTCATCATACCCTTCCAGTTCACCAAAATCTATTAACAAAATAGAATACAAAGAGGGAGAAAACCTTTCAGAAGGTCTACTTAGCCTTGTTGACCATCTAACATTCACTAGAGTTTGTGGTATTTCTTGTTTTTGTTGTGGAGCATGAGGAACTACTAGAACATCACTATCTAGAGTATCATCTAGTACCACAAAATCCTTTCCTTTCTTCTCATGCTACTGCAACTAATCTTTGTACAACATCTTCTCATTGAATACAATATACCTGCTTCTCACAATTCTCATATTTTCAACATCCCAAAGCCTATAACCAAATTCATCAATTCCATATCCAATGAAGATACATTTTTTTGATTTTGCATCCAACTTGGTTCTATTTTTAGAATCTACATGTGAAAATTCTTCACATCCAAAGTTTTTGAGAAAAGAATAACTCACCTTCTTACCTGCCCATGCTTCCTCTAGAATACCACAACCGAAAGGAACTAAAGGACCTTTATTATTTAAATATACAATATTATTGAAGCCTCTACCCACATGTTTAAAGGAAGCCCAACATGCAATCTTATGCTCCTTGCATGCTGTCCTATTCATGCGCTCAACCACTCTATTTTCTTGTGGAGTCCTTGGAACCATTTTCTACCTACGAATTCCATTAAAGGAAAATAATCTTCAAATTATTTGCTACAATACTCACCACCATTATTAGATCTAAGACATTTTAGCCTTTTACATGTTTCATTCTCAACCAAGCTTCTCCATTTCTTAAATATTTCAAATACATCATATTTTTTTCTAAGGAAATAAAGCCAAACCTTCCTAGTTGCATCATCTATGAATGTCACATAATACCAAGAGCCACCGAGAGAAGATACCTGAGCTAGTCCCCATACATTTGTATGCACAAGCTCCAAATTTTCATCTTTCTTTTTCTTCCCATCCTTGAGAAAAATAACTCTCTTTTGTTTTCCATACACAACTTTCACAAAAATCCATATTAATACATTTCAAACTTGGTAAAAATTTCTTAGAATGAAGTGCCTTCATACCTTTTTCACTCATGCCCAAGTATGTTATGCCACAGTGTTGACTCAAAACCTATAGCAACTGTTTCAGTCTCTTCCTGCGAACCCGCAACAACTATTCTTGAACCTGTTTGTTTTTTCTTTGCAACAAGTAAAGTAGAAGGAATAGTATGACATGTACAAAGATATAACGTGCCTAATTTCACACCTTTTGCTACTATTAAGTCACCTCTTGAAACCTTCCAATTTTTATCATTAAAAGTAACTATGTAACCTTCATCAGCTAGCTTCCCTACTGAAATTAAATTCTTACTCAGCCTTGGAACATGCCTTACCTCTTGTAGTAGCCAATGATTCCCATTATGTAACTTAATCTTAATTCTTCCCTTTCCAACAATCTGACAGGGTTCGTTATCTCCCAAATAAACCAACCCAAAATCCCCTTAGACATAATCAAGAAAATAACTTCTATGTGGCATAGCATGAAATGAGGCGCCTAAATCTAAAACCCATGAATCATCAACATTATCTAGGGAAATAATCAAAGCATCATCTTCATATTTAGTACTTATGAAATTTTCCTCCTTATTTCCTTTTTGTTTGTGGGTGATCCCACAATAGTGATTTACAATTTTTGGCCAAACTGAACACTAAAATTATTATTT
>VDFB02348408.1:0-37562 GCA_007258455.2 Sequoia sempervirens
CCTAGCATAAAGTATTTTTAGAGCTCCACTCACCCCCCTTAGACATTAACATACCCCACCCACCACATAAACAAAAAACCTAATCACTACAGACTCTACTTTCCTCACAACCCAAGCCTAATCCCATCTCACCACATCTAAGCCCTTTTGCATTAATTTCCCTAGTGTGAATGAAATTACTTTGACCAAACTTGTTGATGCTCCTCCTCACGGTCCTTTTGATTGCAATGAGCCATAATCACTAGTTCTATATTGAAGAACTTATTCACTTTCTCATTCTTCATATAAGTGTATGCTTGAATAAAAAATGAACATACCAATATTTTCATTAATATTTACACAATCTTTGACACCTTCCCCTCTGATAGATCCCAAGGAAACAAATTAGATCCTTCTCTTCCATGAAATACTATCATTAATTATTGTATTATTCATATTCATGTGGTGTCTCTGACACTTAGTTTCCCTACTTCCACCCTTTATCTAGAATGCAAGCATGATAAGTTACTTAACTAAGGACTCCAAGAGTATAATCGACATAATGTATTTTCATGTTAAACTAGTGCTTCTTGATTTGTTTGTTTTTATGCTTCCATACGCATATTATTTTTTATTTGTTCATTCCCTTTGGAGGACCCTTGCTACCCTTGGAAGTACATGGATACAAGAGTTCAACACTATATTGTGACATTATTCTATGTGTATCTTGTGTTTATCTATTTATCATTTTCTTTTATTTCCTGACATTTTCAAGATGATGCAAAGTGTTGAGACATTTAAGTCTCTTTCATGTTGAACTAATTTTTTTTTATTTGATTTATTTATGTTTTTGATAAGATAACCAAGGGAAGGGCCCTTGATCTTGTACAAAAGTAGAATAGTCCAAAACAACAAAACCAGACTAGAACAACAAGGAGAGGAGACAACAAAAAATAGCAAATTGCCTCTCCAACCACAACCACTAGGAGCAAACAAAAAACTACATTAAAGGAAAATATTTAAAATATTATCAATAAACCAGTATCTTAAAAGCCAAACTAGACTATCATCAACCCAAAGATACTAAAGGCTAAGCCTATCCATAATGTACACCTAAAGCTATTAACCAACAAAATAGAAATAGTCCAAATATATATCAAGTCTAGGCTATATAAGTCAATAACAATTAACAGCAAAACAGTAAAGACTAAAACCCCTATAGACCAAGACATAGAACAAGAAGCAAAGAGATAATAACAAAGGATTAAGAATCCTCAATGAGGCTCCAAGTCTTTCCAAGATCATCCATTGTAGCTTATTTAGGCTTTCCTTATCCTCCATAGGCTCGGGGTGCTCCATCTCATCCTATTTTCCTTTTTCCCATTGCTGCTTCATGATCTTTCCCTATCCTAAAATCGTACCCATTATGGCTTTTTTCATGACTCCCTCCACAACTTTGCAAACATTCTTAATAGCAACCTCAATAGCTTGATTTTTTTTTTGAATTGTTAGTCTTCTATAGCATTTTTTTAACTTGTTCCATTCTTTGCACAAGCATTTCCACAGTAGTCTTTTTAGTATCCTGAAAAGCCACCAAAGGGGTTTGTTCATTAAGAGGGGAAGTAACAGTGTTAATGGCCTCAAGACCAAGTGGGGAAACATTTTTTTCCATCTTCTCCTCACTAGCTCCCTTACTCATACCCTCACCCAAATCATGCACCTCCTCCTGACGGGGATTATCTTCTTCCTCTTCTTGGCTGGAGTTCTCAATCTCATCTAACATCGACACATCCTCCTCTTTCGATAATTCAGTCTTCCCCAGATTGTCAAGAACATATTTCATTTATGAGGAAGTCTCTCTATCTTCCCTGACCACTTTTTTCCCTTTCTTATTCTCCTCACCCGAGGAAGTCACCCTCTTCATACCAGTAGAATTTTTAGTTTTCTTGTCTTTTTCCTCTCCTTTAGAGACCACTAACGCTAGATGGGAGGACCCACTATCATGGCTATCTTTATCATCTAGAATGGTAATAGTGGGAGAATCAGGGTTAAGTTCTTTGCTAACCACCTTTCTTTTTTTGATAACCCCTGACAAAATGGGCTCTTAATGCGTTTATCAAGGGTGGTTTTGAGGAGCTCCGACCAAGTAGGGTTCACATTCTTAGAAGGGGTTTTGTATTTTTTGGTGACATTAATAGGGGAGTGGGGTCTACTTTCAATTAACTCTATTTTCACCAAGCTAGTAGCGGGTTGGTTACCTTCAAGCAAGTTAAGGAAGATGTTCTTTTGTGGGGAAGTAGCTAAAGCATACTTGTAGAGTTAACCCTAGAGGAAAGATTCTATTGCAAAGACAAAAAAAGGAAAAAATGACAAGTTAATTTTTTCCAGGTGGTGGATGATGTTCAAGATGGGGAAATGGTAACCATGGATTGATCATCCAGAATCTACCCTCTAATGTAAAGTATTTCATAACAAAATAACACACATTATGATAAGGAGGGGGGAGGAGCAACCTAGAGTAGCCATTCTGAAACCAACAAGGTTTTCCCTTAGCCTCAATTGTTTTTTCAATAAACTACTAATAGTTACCAGTACTCTTCTTGACAATTTTCATCCCTTCATATTTAAGGCCAGTGACATTAGCAATCATCCTAGCATCCATGGTGAAGTGGAGTCCCCCCATATCAACCCTACCATCTCGCCACACATTTTCAAACCTATAGCTCAAACCCTCACTGTAACCTTCCATAGCTTCAAAATAAGGGGTAAAACCCACCTGCTCAAAAAGGCCCCAAAGTTCAGCATTTTTTTGGAGATTCGTGCTTACTCGACTCAATTCTTTTCCTTGGTCCTCCCATATCTTCAATAATTACCTGCTATCCTTATGCAAGAGCAGATAATCAACACACAAACCCTATTTATGTTATTCTTCCTTTGCAATCATAGTTCTACAAGATTATTGGATGATAAAAATTAATTCCCTATCCCATGATTATTATCCTTATATACATATATTGACCCTTAGAATGTTAACTTTTTTATGTGACATTGTTATTGTTGTGATGTTATGTCATGATTATAGTTTTAGGTGTTTCATGGTTACAAAATCCTCTATTCTTCCTCTCTATGTGGGAATTTATTTCTATTATTGGTGATTTTAGGAACATATCCATATATTTCCTAAAGTTTCTTCACCTTCTTTCCTTCTTTTACCTTAAAATTCAATTGAATATCATTTATTTATGCAATTTTACCGAGGGGGTGTGTCCATTTGCACTTTCATGTGTACATCCACACACCTACATTATGGTACTCCTTGTGGAATTAATAGCATATGAGCCACTTAGCAAAAAAAATTCTAGCATTATGCTTCATATTTCCTACCTTTTATACCTCACATTCAAGTGACCTTACAATGTATTTTATTAATACTTTTGATATGTGAATGTATTGTATGGTTCCTATCTATAAAGCATACTAGACCTTGAACCATACCTTGCATTTTCATATAACAAAAAAGCATGTTGGGACTATGCCTCTCTCTTCATTTTTCACTTTTCCTGTGTTCATTTTGAATGTTTGTTAGTGTTTTCCCTTCTTTCATACATGTTTACATAATATTAGGCTATATGATTGATATCTTTGTTTTACAAGTTATATTCATAATTTGTTATTTCTGGATTTTGATTGTGTTTGAGTCTTTTCATCAATGTTTTGGATCACACTCAGTGATCCATCATCAGGATGATAGAGAGAATAAGGAGATGAAATATGGTAAGAAGCAGATCCAAATTGCTTAAAATGG
Source organism: Sequoia sempervirens (assembly GCA_007258455.2). Lineage (NCBI taxonomy): Eukaryota > Viridiplantae > Streptophyta > Pinopsida > Cupressales > Cupressaceae > Sequoia > Sequoia sempervirens. Next base: position 3,785 of record VDFB02348408.1, read on the forward strand.
AGAGGGGTGAGCAGTTGAGGGGATATGACACAAAAAACAAGAAGAGAGAGAGAGAAAAAAAAAACAAAAAAACAACCATAAGCTGATAGAAAAAAGAAAAACTGCATAATGAGAGGAAGAGAATAAGAGAAAAAAGAAAATTAAAAATGAATTTTTTAAAAAACTAGATATGAAAGACAAGAAATGAAACATAAAGAAAGAGAGGTACAACATATAAATAAGACAATATATAAATAATGATTATATAATATACAAATGTCTATTATATAATTAAAGCAAATAAAAAGAGAAGATAAAGAAGATTGAAAGCAGAAATACAAATGAAAGTAAAAAGAAAAAACTAGACAACATCAATCAAAAAAGAAAAAACCAGGGAAAGGGAAGACAAAATTATTAAAGACAAATACACATAAAGAATCAACAAACGAGGCGGGGGGGCCGGGGGGTTGAGGGGGGTTAGCAAAAAGAACAAAGAGCTAAGAAAGGAAGGGGGGAAGAGAAGCAAGCCTCGAGACAGAGCAATAAAAGAAAGAGGGGGAGCGGAGGAAAGAACTTGGCGAGAAGGGAGGAAGGGGATGAATAAAAGGATTAGGGACGGGGATAACGGTGGTTTCATAGGTTCAAAAGAAGAGGATGCCAAGAGAGGCTTAAATTCAAACCTTCATCACGATTGAGGTTGGTGGGATGATTGATGATTCCTATGGCTTCCTTTAGTTTCCTCTTGAAGAAGTTGTCTTCTTTGAACAAAATTTGAGTACTTTCTAAGCAAATGTGATGCTTGGTTGAAGAGGAGTGTTCAGCTAGGGCGGACTTGAGAACACACTCATGTTTGATGTCAGCACCATGTTCTATAATTCTGGTGTTGAATGAGCGACCCGTTTCCCCTATATAAGGAATACCACAAGAGTAGGAAACCTTGTAGACACTTGAATCAAGTAAGGTATCTCTGGGGTCTTTAAGAGGGGGGACACAATTTTTTACGGTGGAGAAGGCTTTGAAAGCACAACAGAGGCCTTTCTTAAGGAGGATTTTGGAGATTTTGTGAGAGATGCCTTCAACAAAAGGTAAAGAAGCAAGGGGGAGAGACATGGATTGGGATGAATTATATTTGGGTTTGGAGAGGAGGCTTGGTTTGGAATGCCTGAGTGCTCTCAAAATTTGCTTGTTGGTATGCCTGTTTAATCTGAAGACACAACGAAGATGGTCCAACTCTTGGTCTATGTGGTCTTCATCACAAATTCGCTAAGCTCTCGTGGTAAGGGTTTTTAAGGTCCCAAATTTTTTGCAAGGGTGGTGATGGGAAGAGGAATGAAGGTACAAATCCGTATGGGTTGCTTTGCAGTAAACTTGACGGCCAAGGGACCCGTCAGATTTTTTGAGGAGCAAAACATCAAGGAAATGTAATTGGTTATTAGATTCAAGCTCCTTGGTAAAGGAGATGCAAGGAGCTATGTTGTTGAGGTGAGCATGGAATTCCTCTAATTTGTCAATGCCATGAGGCCAACAAACATTGGTGTCGTCCACATACCTCTTCCACCACTTTGGCTTAAGGGGGAAGTACATGAGGGCAACTTGTTCAAAATGCTCCAAATAAAGGTTGGCAATGATAGGAGAGAGGGGGGAGCCCATAGCTACACCATCAACTTGCTCATAGATAACTCCTTGGAAAGAAAAAAACGTAGATCTTAGGCATAACTCAACCAAGGAAGCAATCTCCATACTTACCTTGTGCTTAACAATCTCAATAACATCAGGGATAGGCACCATGGTGAAGAGGGAGACTACATCAAAACTTACCAAGATATCATTACTTTCTAACCCGATCTCCTGGATAAATTGGAAAAAATGGGTGAAATCTTTTATGAAGGAATCAAATTTACCCACGAGAGGGGAGATTAATTTGGCAAGAAAAGAGGCCAACTTGTAAGTTGGGGAGCCTATGGTATCCACTATGGGCCTTAAGTGGATGCCAACTTGTAAGTTGGGGAGCCTATGGTATCCACTATGGGCCTTAAGTGGATGCCAATTTTGTGAATTTTAGGGACCCCATAAATACGAGGGGTCACCTCTTTGCAAGGAATAAGGCATTTCTTGGTATCAACATCAAAGGAGGAGGAAGCAACAGCGAACTTGACTCTTTTCAAGATTTTGGTGCAAGGGTTGAGAGAAACAATTTTGTACTATTCGAGAAACAATTTTGTACTATTGGAGTTGAGAGGAGGTTAAGCATTTTGGACACATAGTCATTTTTATTCATAATGACTATGGTATTGCCTTTGTCAGCTCTGGAGATAATTAGATCATTATTTTCTGATAAATTGTTGAAGGCCCGAGCTTTGATTTTTGGGACGTTGCATCTAGGTGGTTTGACATGTCTTAATGCCACAACACAGTCCTGCCCAACTTCTTCAGCAACCTCACTAGGGAGATTACACAACACATTTTCGATTTCAATCATAAAGTCAATATGAGGAATGGTGCGCCGGGACAGGGCATAACCAAGTCCACGTTTTAGGAAGTTGAAGGCTTGGGAGTCTAACGTGGCATCAGATAGGTTGACCACCAACTTGCTTTCCCAATCACGTACGGCTAGATGGTTAGGGGCGATAGAGGGATGCGATAGGTTGGAAGGGATAGGATCAAGAGGAAGGACACAAGTTGGCAAATCGGATTCACCGGCAGATAGAGGGGTTGAACTTACTTTCCTTGCTACGGAGCGACAAGAGAGAGAAGAGGAATGATATGCAGAGGGGGATGCAATGCTCGAGGAAGCAACGTGGAGAGATGGAAGACTTCCAATGTCATTGGAGTACTCAACCGCTAGGCAAAGATCAGAGGGGACTCGAGGAGAATTTTGCTTAAAAGAGACGAAATTAGAGACATAAATGCAAGGTTCAGAAGAAGACCGATGTGAAGAAAAGAAATTAATGCATTGTTTGGAAGTAAGCCGTTGAGAGGAAGAGTTATACGTTGGAATACCTGACATAACTGGAGACATGATGATGGAATGAGATCATTGCTGGCACGTGGATTGTAATTGGCTGTTGGACTGGACCAGCACTGAGGGATCACTGATGTCAATCTGATCAATTTGACCCTTGGAAGCCGAAGAAGGACAAGAGGAGGTCAACTGACCAGGTTGAAGCTGCGAAACAGAGAGTAAAGATGGGCACGGTAAGTTTGCAGAGAGGGATGTGAGCGGAGGTGTGCCAAAGACTGAGGAGTACGAAGGAGGGAGAAAGCTTTTAGAGGGAGGACAAGATGACAGAGAGATTCCTGTGCGCTGCAAACGAGTGTGATAATCCCGAATAGGAGACGAGGCCCGAAGAGGTTGAGCTTTCTAGACAACAAGAGGACGGATGGGCGTTCTAAGACTGGAGTAGGTCGCATGTTTCAAATCTACATGAGGAGCTTGATATGTGTGATCCAAGGTGGGCAGAGGGATGTTTGTTAAAGTACGAGATGAAGGCTTTTCAGAGGACGCAGGAGGAGAGGACATGGGAGGAGTAGAGGGGTCTCCTAGGACAGGAAAAGAGAAGAAGATTCTGGATGGTGGAGATGGAGAAAACCTCAAGCGACGATGCAAGAACGATAAGAATTTTTTCTTTTGTCTTTCAATACATGCAACACGTCACCCCATGGCTCGAGCATGGGAGGTGGTGTCGAGGCGGATCCAGAGGTCTGGACGAAGCGAGGCAGCGAGCTCCAGATGAAGAGGAAGAAGTCTAGCATTCAAGCAATCAATCAACCTCCTTGTGGACTTTATGACGGATCTGAGAAGAGAAATACCCGCTTTAAGGAAAATGTGGTTTGTAAAGCCATTCTGAAGGTGGTGGTTGATCTTGACGAAGGACGAAATTAACTGAGAATCCCTACATCTTTTAAGAAATGTTAGATCTACAACTTTCTTTGTGAACTTAATCCTTAGCACCTCTAGCTGCTTGGATTTAAAACATAATTCCCTCCCATGAAGGGCATCGATTAATGCTATGAGATTTCCACAATCCATAATGCTTATAATTTGTTATTTCTTGATTTTGATTGTGTTTGAGATATTTCATAAATGTTTCGGATCACACTCAGTGATCCATCATCGGGATGATATAGAGCATAAGGCGATGAAAGATGGTAAGATGCAGATCCAAATTGCTTAAAAGGAAGAGGGCTAAGCAGTTGAGGGGATAGGACACAAAAACGAAGAGAGAGAAAAAACAACCATAAGCTGGTAGAAAAAAGAAAAACTGCATAATGAGAGGAAGAGAACAAGAGAAAAAAGAAAATTAAAAATGATTTTTTAAAAAAACTAGATATGAAAGACAAGAAATGAAACATAAAGAAAGAGAGGTACAACATATAAATAAGACAATATATAAATAATGATTATATAATATACAAATTCCTGACCTATTATATAATTAAAACAAATAAAAAGAGAAGATAAAGAAGATTGAAAGCAGAAATATACAAACGAAAGTAAAAAGAAAAAACTAGACAACATCATTCAAGAAAGAAAAAACCAAGGGAAGGGAAGACAAACTTATGAAATACAAATGTGCATAAAGAATCAACAAACGAGGCGAGGGGGGGGTTAGCATAAAGAACAAAGAGCTAAGAAAGGAAGGGGGGAAGACAAGCAAGCCTTGAGACAGAGCGATAAATGAAAGAGGGGGAGTGGAGGAAAGCACTTGGCGAGAAGGGAGGAAGGGGATGAAGAAAAGGATTAGGGATGGGGATAATGGTGGTTTCGTAGGTTCAAAAGAAGAGGATGCCAGGAGAGGCTTAAATTCAAACCTTCATCACGATTGAGGTTGGTGGGATGATTGATGATTCCTATAGCTTCCTTTAGTTTCCTCTTGAAGAAGTTGTCTTCTTTGAACAAAATTTGAGTACTTTCTAAGAAAATGTGATGATTGGTTGAAGAGGAGTGTTTGGCTAGGGCGGACTTGAGAACACGCTCATGTTTGATGTTAGCACCATGTTCTCTAATTCTGGTATTGAACGAGCGACCCGTTTCTCCTATATAAGGAATACCACAAGAGTAGGAAACCTTGTAGACACCTGAATCAAGTAAGGTATCTCTGGGGTCTTTAAGAGGGGGGACACAATTTTTTACGGTGGAGAAGGGTTTGAAAGCACAACGGAGGAGAAGGAATTGAAAGCACAACAGAGGCCTTTCTTAAGGAGGATTTTGGAGATTTTGTGAGAGATGCCTTCAACAAAAGGTAAAGAAGCAAGGGGGAGAGAAATGGATTGGGATGAATTATATTTGGGTTTGGAGAGGAGGCTTGGTTTGGAATGCCTGAGTGCTCTTGAAAGTTGCTTGTTGGTATACCCATTTAATCTGAAGAGACAACGAAGATGGTCCAACTCTTGGTCTATGTGGTCTTCATCACAAATTCGGTAAGCTCTCATGGCAAGGGTTTTTAAGATCCCAAATTTTTGGCTAGGGTGGTGATGGGAAGAGGAATGAAGGTACAAATCCGTATGGGTTGCTTTGTGGTAAACTTGGTGGCCAAGGGACCCGTTGGATTTTTTGAGGAGCAAAACATCAAGGAAAGGTAATTGGTTATTAGATTCAAGCTCCTTGGTAAAGGAGATGAAAGGAGCTATGTTGTTGAGTGAGGATGGAATTCCTCTAATTTGTCAATGCCATGAGGCTAAAAAACATTGGTGTCGTCCACATAGGTCTCTTCCACCACTTTGGCTTAAGGGGGAAGGACATGAGGGCAACCTGTTCGAAATGCTCCAAATAAAGGTTGGCAATGATAGGAGAGAAGGGGGAGCCCATAGCTACACCATCAAATTGCTCATAGATAACTCCTTGGAAAGAAAAAAACGTAGATCTTAGGCATAAGTCAACCAAGGAAGCAATCTTCACACTTACCTTGCGCTTAACAATCTCAATAGCATCAGGGATAGGCACCTTGGTGAAGAGGGAGACTACATCAAAAATTACCAAGATGTCACTACTTTCTAACCTGATGTCCTAGATAAATTGGACAAAATGGGTGTTTACCTCTCTTTCTTTATGTTTCATTTCTTGTCTTTCATATCTAGTTTTTTAAATATTCATTTTTAATTTTCTTTTTTCTCTCTTATTGAGATTGTTAAGTTCCTTATTCCTTGCAAAGAGGTGAATCCGCTTCTCTTTTACTATCTCGGGAGACCCCTCTGCTCCTCCCCTATCCTCTCCTCCTGCATCCTCTGACAAGCCTTCATCTCGTACTTTAACAAACGTCCCTTTGCCCACCTTGGATCACACATATCAAGCTCTTCCTGCAGATTTGAAACCTGCGACCTACTCTAGTCTTAGAACGCCCATCCATCCTCTTGCTGTCCAGAAAGCTCAACCTCTTTGGGCCTCGTCTCCTATTCGAGACGCTCACACTCATTTTCAGCGCACATGCATCTCTCCATCATCTTGTCCTCCCTTTGAAAGCTTTCTCCCTCCTTTGTACTCTTTAGTCCTTGGCACACCTCCGCTCACATCCCTCTCTGCAAACTTACCGTGCCCATCTTTACTCTCCGTTTCTCAGCTTCAACCTGGTCAGTTGACCTCCTCTTGTCCTTCTCTGGCTTCCAAGGGTCGAATTGATTAGATCGACATCAGTGATCCCTAAGGTACTAGTCCAGTCCAACGGCCAATTGCAATCCAAGCACAACAGTAATCCAATTGACTTAAATATATATTTTTTCTAATTACATAATCCAATTATTCTTTTAAGTTAATAATCTAATTAACTTACACATCGTTAACAACTTGCAACACCCCTCTGATTTTCTATGTTTTCTTTGACAGTTCAGATACTTTGATAGACCATATTTTATGTTATTGTTATTTGATCGCTGACAGTGGAGCGATGATAAATCTATATTGATAAGATGATACACTATATTGATGGTTATGATATGCTTTATGTTAGTTTTAAGTGATTATTTGAGTGATTGATATATGCTCATCTGTATTTTAATTGATGTTGTAGTTCGTTAGTTTATTTTGATACTATATTGGTGAAGGGAACGTGATCGCATCACTCGCATGCGAGTGCCATGTGATTCCACGATTCTCTCTTCACGGTGTGTATGATTTATTATCTGGATACATATACGACATATGCTTTGTTGCAGGTTTGCAGGTACAGGACAATGGCTTCACCTGGATTCACAGGTCTGAGCATGTCCACTACCCAATAGTAATGTTGATTGGGAGATAGTAACGGGTTTACCTAGTCAAACCTTTGCCCTAGTTACAGTGTATCGTCAGTCCATGTATTGGTCGTATTCTTTATCCATGTTTGCCTTGTTATTTTATTTATTGTGCTTGTGAGAATTAATTTATAAATATTATGATTGGTTATTTAATTAATCCGGATTATTGATGTTGAGGTTTTATAATTGATAAATTAATTAATTTAATTTATGTTATAAAATGATTTTTATTATTAGATTAAATTTGATTTGAAATAAATAAATTATTTAAATTTCAAATGCATAATATTTGTAAAAGATCTTTGGAAATATATGTGGTTGTATTAGAAAAGATATTTGTTTTGTAACTGGAAGTTAGAAGATATTTACTACAGTAGTTGAAAATTGATTTCCAGAGAGAATTATTGAGATTGAAAAGAAAGGAAGTTATTTTCATGGAAGAAAGAGAGGATGTTAAGATGGTTGAATTGTTTTGGGGTTTTTAGATTTTAGAATTAGAAGCTCTCGAAAAAGTTTGGGGATCTAGTTTTGTTGCATTCTTTTGGTTCTGGATTATTTTTTTGTTCTCTGGAAAGTGGTAATTCTGCGAAGAGGCTTTGACAAAGTTGGAAATTAAAGGGGAAGCTTTACATCAAATTTTGAATCAACAAATCTTCTGGAACAGGTTCCTTATTGCTTTTGTAAATTTAATTTGAAAAGGTTATTTAAATTATTATTGTTTTGCAAATTGGAAAGGTATCTTGTAGAAGAGGATTTCATTGTTTGTAGAAGCTTTGTTTTAAAAAAAAAAAAGATTGTCGATAATATTTACAGCTTCTGTAGAAAATATATTTTAGATTCTCTGTTAAAATGAAGTTTTAGAAATGGATTTACCCTAAAGGAAATTATAGTTAAATTACAGAAACTTTGTTGAAATTAAATCGAAACTATAGAAAACTTCTTTTTGTGAAAATTGGAAATATTCTTTTGTAGAAAACTCTTGTAAAATTTTCTCTTTTTGAACAATCTTTTGGATATTTGTTTATATATATATATATATATATACATATTTAAGAATATATACATTGTCACGAGAGTGTGAAGTTTCTAGAAATTTTATTTCAAAAAAATAAAATTCGTCACGGTGAATGTTATTAAAAGCCAGGAGGAAATGGTTTGAGGGAGAGGCAGGGGCTACCCCACGATACCACAAGGGAATTGTTGTGAGGTGGCATGGCCGTTCTTATATGATAGTATTTAATAGGGGAAGAGGCGTGTAAAATGACCAACCCACAACAACTGTAAAGGCTAGGCTTTGAAAATTCTAGATCCTTTGATGTGATCAGTTACTGTTATTTCTTTTTAATATGTTTTTTTTATATATTTATTATATATATATAATAGGTATATATATATTTGCATATTTTTATATATATTATATATGTATAATATATATATTATATATCAATGTATATATATATAATAAATATATTTATATATCAGTTATTTAAATCATAAGTTGATATTTTAAAATGTTACTTGGAAAAGTATAATTAATTTTATAATTAAATATATATTTTTTGTTTATATATGCATATATATATATATATATAATTTATTTATTTAATGGTTGTTATTGCAATAGGTGCATGCAATCACAAAATAGTTAACTTTTAAATAATGTGATTATTTTTAATTGTGAAAAGTATTGAGTTAATTATTGTAATTAGTTTCTAAAATTTTTTCTCTTTTTGAGACAATCTTTTGGATATTTGTTTATATATATATATATATATGCATATTTAAAGAATATATACATTATGCAGTGTGAAAGTTTCTAAGAAATTTTTATTTTAAAAAAAAATGGAAATTCGTCGCGATTGGGTGTTATTAAAGCGAGGAAATGGTTTGAGGGGAGGTGAGGGGCTGCCCCATTACCCCCACAAGGGAGATTGGCTGTGGGAGTGGCATGGCGTTGCATGTAATTAAGTGACCCATGGGGAAGGCGTGTAGAAGCCAACCCACAACAACACTATGTAAGAAACTGGAAAAACTTTGAAAATTCTCGATGCACTTTTGTGTGATCATGATTTTTGTTATTTCTTTTTAATATGTTTTATATATTTATTATATATATATAATAGGTATATATATATTTGCATATTTTTTATATATTATATATTTAATATATAAATATATATATATATATATTAATATGTATAATATATATATTATATATAATGTATATATATAATAAAATATATTTATATATAGTTAATTTAAAATGCATAAGTTGATATTATTTTTTAAAATGTTAATTGGAAAAGTATAATTGATTTTATATTTAAATAATATATATTTTTATATGTATATATAATTATATTTAATTATATATATATATACATATTAAATATATTTATTTAATGGTTGTTATTGCAATAGGTGCATGCAATCACAAATAGTTAACTTTAAATGACTGATTATTTTAATTGTGAAAATTGAGTTAATTATTATGAGTAGTTGTGAAACTAAAAGTTAATCATTTAGTTTAATTCCTTGTTGATTTGTAATTGGAATTATGTTTAAATGGTGTATTTTAAATATGAGTTATTATTTTATTTGGATTTAGGAAATCCTAATGGTAGTTCATTTAATTAATTGAGTTGTTTTTTTTAATTACGTATTCTTCTGTAATGGTGTATTAGGGGGATATTTGTTATTGTGAAAATATAAGTCTTCTAGAGATTGTAAATTGTGAAAGGGTTGTGTCTTTTGTTCACCCTTTGAAATTTCCTTGGGTAGTGCATATAAGTGGAATTCAGTATTTGACATCCGTAGGGATGTGTTACCTCTTGAGTTATGGTGGTTATTTGTTATCAGTTATAGTGCATTGTCTACATTTGGGTTGTGGAATAAGTATATGGTGTTGTCAATAGGGGAGTGGCTTTCAACGGGGGCTAGCACACAAAGTGGTGCCAGGACAACTCGTATGAGAGTTAGTTTAATCAATGGACATTAAATAACCTATATTAGGGAAATGGTAGCTTAATACATTTAACTTGATAATTTAGCTTCGCTCATTGGCTCAAGGGCTTGTGTTAGATTTGAGATGAGTCGGGAAGGCCTGGAATGGCAAGATCGTTATCTTGTCTTCTCGAAAGATAATTGATTCCGCACTGGTATGCATGTGGGGCCGGAGTTGTGTGAAAGGTTACCAGGATAATCCAAGACGGGTGTCGGGACCTAGGAAGATCTCCTAAGGATAACCAATGCAAACTTTGTGATGACACTCCTCCTATGACAACAATCGGTTTGTATTGTATAGTGGATGTACTTGATTCAGTGGTTCTGGAAGCAATGTAACCTTATGTTATGTGTTTACTGTATGTTGCCTGTGTCTAGAGGTAGTAGGTTTGTCTTGGCTTCCTTTTACTATCTCCTAGCACGGGGGTTGGGCCTACAGGTACCACATGGCTAGTTGGATCGTGCACCTTACACTGTTGGGCTTTCTCTGCTTGTTCGTGATGGCGGGATCTTATAGTTTGGAGAGCTCGTGTGTATCGGTGGATATGTTACTTCTCTTATGTTCATTGTATCAGTTGGACACTATGTATTTATACTCCTCATTTGTAATCGAGGAGGATCCGTGTATTTTGTAATTGTATCGTTTTGTATGACCTAGGTCTCATCTTGGAGATGAACTTTGTAATGGTATATGGACTTAATGTAATCTTTGGAAGAATTCATTATTGTACTTTGTATATTATGCAATGGGTTAATGCTTTGATATATGTTGTTTATCATGAGTTAATTTCATATGCTATAGTTATATTAATTTTGTAAGTTTTGGGATTCACATGTAGACGTGTTGCGTGGCCTAGAGGATGTATGTGTTTAGAGTAGATTACTTTACTTGTTATTGTTACTCTTTTAAAAAAAAATTAAAAAAAATTAGTTGCACTTCCGTAGTGTTGCATCGTCCTCTAGGTTACGTGGCAGGGTTTTACACTATATATAATTCCCTTCGATAACTAACACTAAATTCACGACTTAGCAACATGAACAATTTCCAAATATTCTATAGGTCATCTCCTTGACATAGAGGTTGGGTCGATTATTTAATAGGATTTCTTCTTTGTTTACACAAACCATGTTTATCATCGGATCAAGGCACTATGCCATAGTGGACACATAAACTTTAAGTTACATTATTGAAATCATAATCACCATATCCCATAATTATATCTTGATCTACAAATCCATGTAATATCATTATTTAGCTAGCTCGATCATACTCCTAAGGAACCATGTTACAAGGTTGGGGATCCCTTATTGCTTCTAATTAAGCATACCATGGTGCACTAGAAGGTATCATTTATAAATGACACTCTACATTCATAACCCACTCACAGGGGATGTATCAGTAATATTAGTGTGTGGAAGGTAATATAATTATGGTAAATCTACCTCTCTTATTTATTTATAGATTATTCAAATAACCAATATTTTAATCTATGAGTCAATAAAACACAAATGTGAAACCCAATGCCCTAAGAGTTGAAATGCTTTGATTTGACTAATATAACACTTCAACTATCCTCAATTTCATTACAATAATCTTATTCCTTGTAAAAAAAGGGTATTTATTTTACACCATAAAATAGCCTTGATATTTAAGCGAAGCAAAGATAAGCATCAACCATATCTAGATTGGTATTCAATGTTAAAGGAGAGTTTCTTGTCATGACACAATAAGATAATCAACCCAGTGCCAATGCAATGACATACATGTAAGTATTTACACCATGGGTCATCAAGGGCCTCAACGGGTAAATGGCATTAGAAAATCATTAATCATATCCCCCATTTCTAACAATAGTGATTAGTACCCTTATACAATTTCTAAGAAAAACCCTTGACATTAAGATTTTCAACTCCATTTCTTTCATATTGTTCTATTAATAATAATTTATTACCTACTAAAGAAAATCCTTTGAGGTCCTAGATTAAACAACCCCAAGATCTCAATCAAATGTGACTTATAACTATTCGTTTCATACCAAGACTCGATCATGATTCCAAAGATTGTTCACTAAGTTTCATTGCCCTCTAAGTAAAATAAATTATATACCTTAGTTCTCATGGTCATGAATCTAAGGATCCTCAATCACTAATATATTTGTGCAATAAACTATTATAAAAGGAAGAAACATGGTTTACCCTTTATATGTAGGGGAGTCACTAGTTGAAGGTCATTGTTGGTAATTTTTACTACATTTATACATTAGTAATAGGGAACTTAAAATAAATATGAGTGATAACCTTGAATTACCACTATAGTGTGCTATGCGTATAATACTATATTTGACTCTCCAATAGATCTTAAAACAACATTGGCATATTAATGTCTCACTATTTTATGATTATTATGACTTTAATTAGAGTCATTCTAACCAATCTCTACTCATATATCATATACCCAAATTCATACAAATAGTTACTAACAATGCTAAAATCAAATCCATCCAATTAGAACTAATGGTTCTTTAAATTCTCAAACTACCACTATCATACTACATCTAATGAGATCCTTAGCCTAATTTTTTTTTAGTTTCTCTTTCATGATGTACAATATTTACTATTAACTAACTAGCATTCGAAGCATCTTTGCTAATTCATCATTAATTTACATTTCAAACTTGTAAAACATTGACCCATCATTTGGTTTGTTGAGACAAGAGTAAATGTTTCTAGTTTCATTTCAATGAACCCAAAGTCTAGGAAACCTTCCTACATAAATTGCAAGTACAAAATGCTTAGAACCCTTGAACTTCTGATTTCATACGGCTAATATGACCGAGATGCATAATAGACACCCTTTAAACATGGTAGTCAATCTATTCTATAATAGAGTGAAATGTTTGTAGGACAATTTACGCAATGAAAATGTGGTGGAAATGAATAAATAAAGTATCTACTTAGCTTTTCTGAAGATATATCCTGCGCATATCGCTCCAGTAAATCTCCAATTATTCCCAATTTCTTCAAATCTGCTCTCTGAAACTGGAACTTCAGTTTAGGCAGAGAGGGCTATCGATAGTTGTGGAATCTAATTTATGCCAATCGATCCATGGTGATGAGGACGTGATACACTTGCAGGTCTTGACAACACCCTGCCTAGTCTGCCCATTGCATTTGCTTGAAAGTTTCTAAAGCCTTTTCAACAAATCTATTTTTGGACCCTCACCTCACTTTTCTTCCTCTGCTATCTAGGCCCCAATATGTCTGCATGCCTTCTCTCTGCGTTTCTTCACTCATTTTCTCGAACACCGAATTCAATAATATACTAAGGGGGGGCAGGGTTTGTGAGGGTTATCAAGAGCTACTCTGCCCTTCTCATTGCTCACACTCTGCATTTTTTTTCCGAAACTGTGTATATCCTCCTTTCCACGCCTTCTCCTCTCTCCCAAAACAATGCTTGAATTCCTAGATAAGGGATCGGGTGGGGTTTAAAATTGTCCAAAGGACTCTCTTTTCTATGCGACCTATCCTTGGACAGCTCACACAACTCAGCCTCCATATCAGCATTAAATACATTTAATGAGAAAGTGTTTGGAGAAAGATTTCAGGAGATTTGATATGATTCGGCATTAACTCCTTATTAACTGTTACATGCTTTATGGGTTGTAAAAATAATATTATTTTATTCCTCCCTCTCCACCGTAGCTTTTTGGTTTTTAATACTGCAAGGTTGTCATTTTTTTAAGGCAAAAGAAGAGCAACGAAGCTCTGCAATAACAAGGGAAGAACAAGAAGAAAGGAGGAGGCAGAAGACAGGACGATGAAGCTCTGCTGTAACTCTCCAGTTTTAATACATATATGAATCTGATATAGTCTAATTTTCTGCTCAAATGCTTTTTATCTGTCTTTTTACTGTTGTATGCAAATTTCAGTTTGCTCTGTTTTTTCTGCTCAAATCCTCTGCCCCTTTCCCCACATCTGGTATCAAAGCTATGAAAGAGCTCAGAAAGGGAGGGAAAACAAAACAACATTGATTACAATTAAATGCTGATTTAACAGCGAGCAAGGAAAATCTGAGTGTGAAGATTTTGCATTAAATACAAATCAAAAGCAATCTTATACACATGAGAGAGAATGGAAAAAAAAATGATTGCTGACAAAACATACAAAGGAGGAATAAATGTACTAGTTGGGATTAAATTCCAACAAATTCTATTTTGATTGAAAAAATTTGGAACACTCAGGGTGAGGAAGCTTACTGCTGTTTTGTAGTCTTCAAGAAAGCTTTTGACACGGTACCTAGAGACAAACTATGGAACTATGGAAACGTGTATAGAGCAGTTGTTCATAGATTGTATGAGAAGGTTAGAGCTAAAATCAGAACAAGTGAAGGTATGTCAGAATGTTTTGGGAGCAACATTGGAATTAAACAGTGCTGCCCTCTATCTCCCATACTTTTTGGGCTATACATTGATAAGTTGGAAGCTTGGTTAAGCAAGACGGATGGGGATGGTATTCAATTGGCAGGTTATGTGGTGAAACTACTTTTATATGCTGATAATCTTATCCTAATTTCAAAAACAGTTCATGGGTTAAGAGAACATTTGAAAGCTCTTGAACTCTTTTGTCATGAGGTTGGGATGCAAGTGAATATCACCAAGACCAAAATCATGATTTTCTCATTGATTAGAAAAGATAAGCAAATACCTTTATTTTGAAGGCTTTTTGAAGGCAGTCTGTGTGAAATAGTGAAAGAATGCAAGTATCTTGGGATTGACTTTCATTATAGGCTCAATTGGGAGACGTGTCGTACGAAAAGGATACAGGGAGGTTGGAAAGCCTCTTACCTTCTACAAAATAGGTGTAGAAAAGCCGAACTTTGGGATTGGAAAACCAATAAAACACTTTTTGGTTTGCTTGTTACTCTGGTTGTACTTTATGGGTGTGAAGTGTGGGGGAGCAGTATGTCAAAGTGCAGTTGGAGACAACTAGAAAGAATTCAAAAGCATTTAATAACAAATAGTCTCAAAGTTAAAACGACAGTCCCATATGAAATTCTTTTAGTTGAAACGGGGACTTTTCCATTGGAAGCGTCGGCGCTAATCCGGTTGATAAGCTATTTAAAGAAAGTTGAAAACATGGATAACCACCGTTGGCCTAAAACCATAGAAGCATAAATCTGCAAAAAATCCCAATTAATCGCAATTTTTCAAAAATCTATAGGGTGGACGATTTTTTCCCCGATTTTTTGAAAAAATCGTTGACCTTTTGGTCAACCATTTTTTCTCATTTCAAACTGCAAAATCGCCAAAAAAATGCATTTAAAACGTACAAAAAAATGCGAATAAAATCACTGATTTTTGCATGAAAAAAGACTATGAGACAATAGCTTGTTCAAAAGCACCTGTTTTAGGCCTTTAGCCATCGCAGCAAGGCAGTGAACTATTTGATAAAATGCTTTGGTAGACATGTATGAAAAATGTGGTAGCATAGACAAGGAAGTGAACTGTTTGAAAAAATGCCTCAAAGAAATGTGGTCTCACGGTCATGGAATGCCATGACAAATGCCATTCCATGACCGTAAGACCACATTTCTTTGAGGCATTTTTTCAAATAGTTCACTGCCTTGTCTATGCTATTGCTTACTATTATGTTTTGATAGATTTTTCCCAAGCATCCATAGCTTGGTCGAAAGCACCTGTTTTAGGCTTTTAGCCATAGCAGCAAGGCAGTGAATTGTTGGAAAAAATGCCTCAAAGAAATGTGGTCTCATGGTGACGGAATGCCATGACAAGCAAGTTGCTAACAACATAGTTTGAGATGGAATCACCTAGGGAATTTTGGAAATTTCTCCCACTTCTCTTCACACCCATATAACCAACAAAAATCTATTTTCTATAATTCATGGATTGAACTCTATATTTTATTTGCTCTCAATGTCTGTATGCTATGGAAATGTCATTAAATTTTTTAAAAAAGTAATTTCTGACTGTTTTTCTTCATTTTTTGTGTTCTTTTGTAAATCCGACTTTTTCCCAATTTTTTGCTGATTTTTTCAAAAAATCCTGAACTTTTGGTTTGCCGATTTTTTCCCCAAACGATTAATGTTGCTATGCCTAAAACGGTTATGAAGGAGACGCTAGATCGTAGGAAGAAAACTTGGATGAAACAAAACCACAAGTGGATGAACAAGTGGGACATCAATCTACATGACTGTCCTAGCACCAATAGTGAAATAAAAAGCTATGTGACTGAAAAATTCAAAACTGCCATGTGGACAAATCAGATTGGGCGAAAAAAAACATACTACATCAAAGAATTTAATCCACCAAAAGATCATGGTGACAAAACCTATTTAGGTGCAGCTATTAAAGGGAAAACAAGGATGTTAGTGGCACAATTGAGGACGGGATCGCATCACCTTAGGTGTGAGACCGGTTGGTGGAAGATACCCAAGGAAATTTGGGAAGAACAAACTTGTATTTTCTGCAATAAGGGGGCTGTAGAAACGGAATGGCATTTCATCATGGAGTGCACTACTTACGTGGATATCTGCACTCAGCATGAAAATAGTTTGAAAGTTGACAATATGCACTAGCTATTTGAGGAAGATTAGATTAATCAAATGGCTAGCCTTCTGGTCAAAATTAATGGAAGGAGATCCGACTTGGAAAAGAGCATGAAGACAAATTAGGTCTGTTTTGTCTCAGTCCCATAGACTGTTTAGTCACGTAGACGTCATTAAAATCTTTCATTCATTCATTTAGATCTGATGATCATTCTATTGACACAATGTCAAATTAAGCTTCTTCTAATTTCCGATGATGTGAATTGAATTCCAATTAAATTCAATCGACATATGAATAAAAAGCGAAACAGACAGAGAAGTTGAAAAGACCAAGCTCATCATGGATTATATATATTGATAAAATTAAATAGTGAATGGATGGAGTCGTGGATGGCAACGAAAACTCATGGAAATACCGGTTGAAATGAAGAGTTTCAAAATTCGAAGAGACACCAAGCAATATAACATTGCAGACTTGGCATCATAATGGGGCGCCAGGGGAGGAAGAGAAGGGGGCGCTGGGTGTGATTGGAAGGCGAAATCAAACATAACCAGGCCGCACGCCCCCAATCACAGAAAATGGGTTTCCATTGCAATAGCGTATGAGTGAGAACATTGGTGATAACCCTGCCAAGTAGAAAGACTGGTATTGTGCGTAGGAGATGGTGTTTAAATCTGCATGATGCAAATTCCATAAGTTCGCCAGCATAGGGAAATCTATTGCACGAGTATTCAATTAATTTCTAGAATACTACTCTTATACTTCCTCCAATGACCAACCATGTCCCCAAACCACTGCATGCCTTCCACATTTGAAGAACAAAGATGTGATGCATATCTTCCAGGTATCATCCATTGTGAATAGTTTGAAGTAGTAGCTGTAAGTTGTCTCATGCTGGAAAAAAAAAATTAGGCTGTTGAAACATTCCCTCCCCAACATTTGAAAACAAATTTTAACTTGCAACCAATATTTAAAAAAATCTTTTCTCCAGCACAGGAATCTAGTAGCTCTAAAACCACAATACTTTTTAGATCTACTTTTCGTTCATTGTGAATAGATTGAAGAAGTAGCTGATTTTGGTCTATTTCATTTTAGATCTAATTCTTAGATCTACTTTTAGTAGGGTTTCATAATATTTATCCTACAGATTCTGCCCAAATTTTTAACTCACAGTTAATGTTTTTCGTTTACAAGCTGCAAAGATATTGTCTTGAGCTCAAGAATCTATTACCTCTAAAACTCTGATATTTTTATATATACTTTTCATTTATCATGAATAGATTGAAGTAACAGTTGTAAAGAGATTGGTTTTGGTGTCTCATTTGTCATTTTGTCAAATAAGCTATTATTTATCTCTATTATTTTGGTTGTAATGTGATAGGTGGCTTACAAAAGCTACTGGAAGCTTGCAGAAATATGAGGATGGTCCCCATGACCCTTTTAGGTTGTAATAATCCTTCCATTCATGAACTGGTGTAGAAACTTTTCAAGTAAACAGAAGAGAGAAAATTAGCATATAAGAGATTTGAATCCATAGTATTAAAGATGAAGGGACAACAAAAGCTAGAAGAGAAGCTGAGAAATGGAATTTTAGATATAGGTTCCTCCAATAGACATGTTGGAATGAAAGCCAAGGAGAATAAACATCTAGATGTTGCTTTGAGAAAGGTTATAGAGGAGATGCATATAGGCTTCAAAAGGAGGTGGATGATAAGGATAGTATTATAAATCTGTTGTGTCACAAGGAGTCTGTTATGGGGTCACAAGTATTTTGGAGGCTGAGCTTAGAGCCAAGGAATTAGAACTATCTAATGCTAAAAATATGCTCAAGGACTATGTTGATAGGGGAAGGACTAGGGAGAGAGAGGTGGACAAATGGAAGGGGCTTTATTTGGGGATTAAGCTTGAATTAGATCTTCACATAGGTTCTAGGAAATCAAATGGGCTGCTACATAATGGCATAAAGTGGATTAAATCCAATCACCTAAAAGATTTAATGAAAACTAGAGTAAAATTGAATTTGGTTTTTCTTTTCATACACAATGTTCAGAAACATCAAACTCAAGATTACAATCATTCAAACCCTCAAAAAAAATGTTTTTCAAGTTCCTTAAACCCTTCTTACCTATGTGACTTGTCCTTTGGTGACATAACATTATTTTCTATATTGGAAGCTTGGTCTCCAAAGAATGAGCATATTTTGGTATTCAAAAATCTTGACCATCAAAAGTAGGTACAATGCACCTCTTAGGTACAATGCACCTCTTTGATGTTGGTTCCAATGGCGAAGATAAAGATTCTACAAATGTTTTCACTACAAGAATTAAATAACTATTACATTGAACTATGTATGTATCTAGCTAAAACTAAGTGTAAATACAAACAACCTTAGTGTGAACCATAACTCTCTAACCATATTGCACCCTCCACTTGAGAAAACAACCTATGTACCTGCACCATTTAGTTTAATTAAAAAAAATAGGTTCAATTCCAAACTAGGGATATCTAGTACACTATTGATCCCCTTTACACATTCATCAAGAAAATAATTTAGGACTCTACCATGGAAAACAATACTTAGATAAAAGTCATCTCCTAGGTACACCTTCTCACCATTATATTCTTCATCTTTAATAAACCAGTCTTGATTTGAGGTCATGTGGAAAGAGGTACTAGAGTTTACCAACCATGCACCTTTTGATGCATAAGTACCCATGATAGCAATAAAATAATTACCTTCATCCTAAAAGGATCTCTTAGAATAACCATCATAATCTATCTTTTTCTTTTTCTTATTTTCCTCCTTACAGTCTCTTCTTAGATGTCTGAATTTTCAAAGAACTTTCCAATATTTCAACTTGAACTTTCCAAGAGATTTGGATCTCCACAAGATTTGGAGCTCTAGACTTATCTTGCTCCTTGTCCTTCTTTCCTCTTTAATTGTATCTTCCAAAAACTATTAGGGCCTCATTAGTTGACTTATAACATTTCC
This sequence comes from Sequoia sempervirens, assembly GCA_007258455.2. NCBI lineage: Eukaryota > Viridiplantae > Streptophyta > Pinopsida > Cupressales > Cupressaceae > Sequoia > Sequoia sempervirens. The sequence continues at coordinate 23,555 of VDFB02348408.1, forward strand.
TTTTCATTTCTTTTGAAAGCTAAGATGCAACCACTTCATCCATATTGAACTTGGTAGTAGTGCTCCCAATAGACATAACAAAGCGATCCAAGGAATATAGCAAAGAACACAACAAATTCATACACGAATCCTCCTCCATTTTCACTTCCATAGAGTGCAATTGGGTAATTACCACATTGAAACAATTCAAATGTTTGCCATCCTCCATCTTGAGGGGGTACAAATTCTTTCTTTTGAAAATATTATTCACCAAGGATTTAGCCTAATAAATGTGTCAAATATTCTTCCAAAGATTCATTATGGTAGTCATGCAGATTCAACATCACCAAATCCACCAAATTGAGTCTAATAAAACCCTTTTCTTTCTATCCATATTGCCCTAGTCTTCTTGTGATGTATCCATATGTTTGGATCTAGATACTATAGCCCATATATCTCATTCAAAGATTACATCATCTTGAGCTTCCATAGCTAAAAGTTTGTGTCAAAGAACTTCTCCATATTTATCCTTGGTGTACTTGTCATCTCTTCCTACAATAAGATCAAAACCCTCTCTACACAAGATGTCACTCAAAAGAAGATTACTACAAGAAAACCTCTACCTAACACCTAAAATATGGGGTTATCTAGATTTAATACCAAACTAAAATAAGGTACATTGAAATAATTCCTACACTAATATTGTGAAAAGAATGTTATGAAAATTTTAATAAATTAATAATTAAAGAAAACATAAACACATTTAAATAAAAAATAAACAATAATACCATAACATAGGCGTGTGTGGGGAAAACCTGATGAAGATAAAACCATACACTCCAAAGTAGCTCAATGTATTTTATAGTAATCCATGATTAAAATACACTTGGAGAGAAATCTTTCACATGATTATCACCTAACAAATATCGAGAAGAATTATTAGAACTTAATAGTATCTACAAAACTCTATACACAACCTCCATCTAAAACACCTAATCTATAGGAGATATAAAGCCTAAAATCATCAAATGGTAATTATAAACCCATGAGCTAAAAGCAAGTGATGTGTCATATCACACATCATAAGTTGTTCAACACATGTAACTCCCCTTAGAGGAAAACAAAAATATGACATTTTATGAAGCGATATTTTGCATTGGAAGATGCCATAAAAGGTGAAGGATTGTTATAAACCCTTGTCAAACTCAAGAACCATGTTCAAAGTTTAGTTGAAATTCCTATGCATTTTTCTAAGCTAGTTTGAAACCTCTTTGCCCCATATGAGCTATGATATCACGTGTTGAATGCCAAGGAGCCAAAGCATTTTGTATAATGACCTAATGGCCAGGTTCAATAGATCATAGAGATGAAATGAGATAGCATGATGTCTATATGGAAATATCCTCACAAAGAAAGTTTATAGTCAAGAACATGGCTTCAAGGGATCTCATAGAGGCAGTAGAAGATATTGCATCCATAATAGGTGGACATGGGTCTCTGGTGCAGGGGCACCTTGTCAATTTTTGTCAATTTGGTCACATGTTTGGTTTTAGGTGTTTAGAGTCTAAATGTGATGTAATAAGGTCATAATAGACCATTTGCAATGTAATGGGTCATGTGGGGTTATTCCTAGTTAGAGTTGTCAAGTTTTGTCCAATTGTGTAAAATGTTGCAAAAGTTTCTTTGCAACTTTGCAAATTTTGTCATATTTTACAAATTCAAAGGTCAAGTTAGTTTCTTTCATTGGGACAGCAGTTGAAACTGATTAGTCATGATATGTAATTCTTTAAAATTCCTTGGTGAACGTTGTGGGAGAGGTTGGCTAATGTAACTTTGAATTTTGAATAGTGAAAGTGCTGATTTACTATGTTTTTCTTAAAAACTTGCTACTACAGGCTCTTGTACGGCCTGGTATAGCCTGCGAGTGAACATTTATGCACTTAAATTGATGGATGATTTATTTAAGTACATTTTTGTCTTTGTTTCATAGAGTTTCATTGTGTTTTAAGGTTTTTATTGCATTTTTTTCTGAAGGCAGCCAGGAAACCCTGAACTTAAGGGTTTGATTGCATAAAATGGAATTGTAAGCCATTCCACTTGGTGACACATGTTCTAACTTTGTGGAATGGCATATTTAGGTGTAGGTTTTGTGTTTATGTGTTTTTTAGGAGTAGGGAAGGCAGTCTGATGAAATTTGAATGATGCCCTAGTTGCAAACCTTCATGATTTTGGTGAAAAAGGAGGTATTGAAGTAGGGTTTTGTAAAAAGAATGATAGGAACCCATTCTAGTTGATAAAATAAACATATGTAGACCTAATGTGATGTGTTTAGGGTGTTGATGAGGTGAAATAAGGTGTGAAGTTTGTAGATTCAATAAACCCTCTTGTCAACAAGCCTAAATAGACCTAAGGGTTTTGTGGTTAGATGAGTTTGTGGGCAATTCATTTGATAAAAGTTGTTGATTTAGACCTTATGTATTCTTTTTAGAGCCTTGTAGTGGATATTGGTGGTTGGAAGAAGGTTCATCACATACTTGCTTTGAAAAACAGGGCTAATTGAACCTCATTTTAGCGTAGTAGTCTATTTTAGGAGATGAAAGTTTGAAACAAGTGTATGTACAAACTAGATATGTTAAAGAATGCCATAAAGGGTATCTAGAATGCCAATCATTTTATGAGTTTGAAATTTATTTTGGAAGATATGCCCAATTTTCACTATTTGGAATGTTACAAGGTAAATTGAAGAAATTGTGAGAAGGTAACAAGTTAGGGTTTTTCTAAGTTGAAGGATTGTTCAAGATAGTTTGAATTGTGATTGTTTGAAGATCTCCCTCCCTAATTTGCATCAATTGGTATCAGAGCATAGGTTTTGATCTTTTGAAGGAGAAAGATTGTAATTTGAAGGAGTTGTAAGTTGAAAGGACAAGATGCCTCCTAAAGGTAGTGTAGTCATTGCTAGAGAAATAAAGTTGATAAAGGAGTCACAAGAAGCATTTTTAGCTATATTTGTAGTATTAGAGACAAAAAAAAGGATTGAGGAAAGGCACTAAAGAGGAAAGTGAACGAGAGGAAGAGGGTGAAAGTGAAAACCCTTGAGGAATCTAGTCTAAGAAGATGAAGATGAATTGGACCCTAATGAGAGAAGGATGGTGAAAATGCTGAAGGTTGTTAAGGAGATGCTTCTGATGTGAAAATAGATTTTCCAATGTATAGTGGAAAGTTAGATGTTGAAGAAGTATTGGATTGGATAGATGCACTAGACAACTACTTTGAGTATAAGGAGGTTGGAGAAGAACAAAAGGTAAAGTTTGCTAAGACTAAGTTGAAAGGCCCTGCCCTGACATGGTGGAACTATGTGCAAGAGGAAAGAGTGAAGAAGGTCATTTAGCAAAAATAAGTTTATCGGATAGGATGTGTCAAAGATCAAGAGCCAATTCTTGCTAGGTGATCATGCAATTTAGACATTTAGGAAGTTGCAAAACTTAAAGCAGAAGGAAAAGGATGCCATGGCCTATACAGAGGAATTTCACAAATTATGCATTAGAGATGGTTATGTAGAAGGTGAAAATGAAAAGATAGCAAGGTATATGAATGGATTGAGATTTCAAATTCAAGATGAATTGAGTCTTGCTACTCCTAGGACATGTGAAGAATGTTTTTAGTTGGCTACTAGGGTAGAGGAGAAGTTAAAAAGAAGGAAAGAAAGACAAGGAAGAGGTAGAGGCAACACTAATAGAGGAAGAGGATCAAGGTAGTCCTATGAAGATCAAGAAGATGCAAGCAAAAGAAAAGACCAAGTTTCTAATCGAAGAGGTGGCTTTAGAGGTAGTGGATAAGGTTTTAGAGGAAGACTTGGTGGAAAAGGCAGAGGTTCAAACACATTTTCAGGGAGATGTTATCATTGCAATCAATTTGGCCATCAAACATGGAAGTGTCTAGAGAAACAACCTTCTACTTCAACTAGTGGTGATAAGAGAGTTCAATTGGTGCAAGAGGAAGATTGGGAGAGTGTTAACTCTCCTAATTAACTTGCTACTCTTGAAGTTGGAGAATCCTTAATGGCTAGAAGAATACTCCTCAAAGCATTAAAAGAGAAGGAGCCAACACAAAGAACACTATTTAGGGCAACTTGCAAATGCATGGGAAAGGTATGTAAAGTTGTAATAAATTCTGGAAGCACAGATAACATGGTGTATATAGAAATGGTTGACAAACTTAAGTTAGAAAAGATACCACATGATACTCCCTATATATTTTCTTGGTTGAACTAGAGTTAATTTGTTTTGGTAAATGAGCAAACTTGGGTTGAGTTTGAACAACATAGGTGGATACAAAGGATCTTATGTGATGTTTTGCCTATGGATGTGTGCCATTTGCTGCTAGGAAGACCATGGCAGTTTGATAGGAATGCAATATATGATGGTAGGAACAATACTTATGCGATTGAGAAAGATTGTGTCTCTTTTATTTTGACTCCATTGGTAGAAGATGATAAGGGACAAGGTAAGGCAACTAAGGTGATAATGTTAGGTAAGAAAGAGTTTATAAAACTAGTGGAAGAAAAACATGAAGAGTTTGCAGTCACCACTAAAAATGAAGATGCTAAGATAGTAGGTTTGAAAAATGATTCAATGTTGGAGGAAAAAGATGATGAGTTGGTGTCAAAACAGATATGGAGAAGGTCAAGGATGAATTGATCTTGAAGATTCAAGATGAGTTTGAGGAGAATGTTACTAAGAAGGTAAAAGGGGTATTGAACTCACTGTTTGCACAAGAGGTTGATGGTCATTCAAAGGTTGGTAAATCCAAGGTTTGTAAATTGATAACACAGAGGTCCTAGGAGCAGAGAATCTGAGGGAAGAGATGAAAGGAAAAGGTGCATTGCGAAGACAGGTGGATAAGGACAAGCACACAATGAAAGTAAAGAAGAAGATAGTTCATGGTAAAGATGGCAGAGGTATGTTTGTAGGTGCTCAAGCATGTTTAACATCAGTTACAAATGAAGAGAAGGCTAGACAACATCCATCAAGCAAGTTGTTCAAGTTGGAACCATTTCTAGATGCCAAAGAGTTTAGAAATGCAAAGACCAATGCTACTTTTCAATATTTGATCCAATGGAAAGGGTTACCAGATGGAAGGACATTTGGAGATCAAAGAGATGGTGCGATCAAGCATGATTTATTGCAATACATTCCTCAAGGGACTTGAGTCCTTTTTTTGTCCAGGTGTATGGTGCAGAGGCACCTTGTTAATTTTTGTCAATTTGGTCACATGTTTGGTTTTAGGTGTTTAGAGTCTAAGTGTGATGTAATAAGGTCATAATAGACCATTTTCAATGTAATGGGTCATGTGGGGTCAGTCCTAGTTAGAGTTGTAAAGTTTTGTCCAATTGTGTAAAATGTTGCAAAAGTTGCTTTGCAACTTTTCAAATTTTGTCATATTTTGGAAATTCAAAGGTCAAGTTGGTTTCCTTCATTGGGAAAGTAGTTGAAACTGATTAGTCATGATATGGAATGCTTTAAAAATCCTTGATGAACGTTGTGGGAGAGGTTGGCTAATATAACTTTGAATTTTGAATAGTGAAAGTGTTGATTTCCTATGGTTTTCTTAAAAACTTGTTGCTATAGGCTCTTGTATGGCCTGGTACAGTCTACAAGTGAACATTTATGCATTTTTTTGAAAGGCAGCCATGAAACCATTAACTTAAGGGTTTGATTGCATAAAATGGAATTGTAAGCCATTCCACCCCGTGAAACATGTTCTAAATTGGTAGAATGACATATTTAGGTGCAGGTTTTGTGTTTATGTGTTTTGCAGGAGTAGGAAAGTTGGTTTGATGAAATTTGAATGATGCCCTAGTTGCAAACCTTCATGATTTTGGTGAAAAAGGAGGTATTGAAGTAGGGTTTTGTAAAAAGAATGATAGGAACCCATTCTAGTTGATTAAATAAGCATGTGCACACCTAATGTGATGTGTTTAGGGTGTTGATGAGGTGAAATAAGGTGTGAATTCTATAGATTCAATAAACCCTTTTGTCAACAAGCCTAAATAGGCCTAAGTAAGGGTTTTGTGGTTAGACGAGTTTGTGGATAGTCCATTTGATAAAAGTTGTTGATTTAGACCTTATGTGTTTTATTTACAGTCTTAGAGTGGAGATTGGTGGTTGGAAGAAGGTTCATCACATACTTTCTTTGAAAAATAGGGCTAATTGAGCCTCATTTTAGCGTAGCAGTCTATTTTAGGAGATGAAGGTATGAAACAAGATGAAGGTATGAAACAAGTGTATGCACAAACTAGATATGTTAAAGAATGCAATAAAGGGTAACTAGAATTCCAATTCCTTTATGGGTTTGAAATTTCTTTTGGAAGATATCCCAATTTTCACTATTTGGAATGTTACAAGGTAAATTGAAGAAATTGTGAGAAGGTAACAAGTTAGGGTTTTTCTAAGTTGAAGTTTTGTTCAAGATAGTTTGAATTGTGTTTGTTTGAAGATATCCCTCATTGCTCTGCATTAATCTCCTTACTTTTAACAAAATGGTAGTGATATAGTTCAAAGTCAATTCATAATCCACAGCGAAACAAAAGGGCAACTACATGCCTTATACAATCCATAAAGGGGTATAACAGGTGGTAAGAATAAAGTGCTCACTTATAATACATTATATAGAAGTGTGCAAAGTAGCAATATAAGTTATGAGATGGTAGTCATGCCATAAAAAAATCATATTAGCTTATCATGACAATATTTTTCACTATGAAGGAAGACAAGCACAAAATGCAAGTGAAATGATAAAGTACGATAGTGACATCAAACATGTCAAACTATTCAAAGGATTTCCAGAATGCATGAAAAATTGTGAAGGAAATATGGTAGTAATAGAGTTAATAAGGAAGTACATCAATTTTATAAAAGCCACAGGGACTCTTAAGAAATCAACAAAAAACCATACACAAGGTATTGATTATGTATTAACAAAAGGAGAGGAATACTCCTTATAAAGAAAATTACAAGACGGTGTTTCTAAAAAGAAACCATCATTAATTGAAGCAAACTAAAGCTAAAAACAAAAAGATGCAAAAACAAATTGAAGCATAAACTAAATTTACTAAAAGCTAAGTAAGTTAACTAAAAGTAAACTTACAACTAAAGCTAAGATGGCCATTAAATATTATAATAATATTTTAATACCCTTCCTTAATGGTCATGCTACTAACAAAAACTAAGTATAACCATATTTAGACGGTGTGATGGTCATCAAAATGCATAATATGTAGACTCCTGCTCAGTATACTCTGCCACTTGAGCACTTGGTTGAGACTCTTCTTGGTTGGACTTCTCATCAGCCAACCACTTTTTGCAATACTTTTGTATATGACCAATCTTCCCATAGTAATTGAAAGTAATATATTTCTTGGAGCCCTCCTCTGAATTGCCTTGTCCTTTCTACTGAGTGGACTTTCCTTTGCAAACTTCCTTGGCAGTAAATTATTGTTCAACACTAGGAGACTCACTGCTACTCCCAAATTGCTTCCCCCACCTATCCTACTGCAAACGCTTGTTGCACTACTCATGAAATTTTAAATCAAAATTGTTATATTTAATTTTGAGTGTTTCGATAAAGTGCTCATATGAACGTGGAAATTGTTTCAAAGTGAACACCACCATATCCTCCTCTTCCATCTTACAACCAATGGCCTCTACTTGATCATGAGTATCTTTGATTTTCATCAAGTGCTCCTGCAAAGACACTTAGTCATCCATTGAATAATGGAAAATAGCACTCTTCAAGAAGAAATCCCTACCCTTGTCTAAGGTCTCATGAAGATCTTTCAAATTCTTCTAGATATCTGTAGTAGGCTTACTAGATAGTATTTCTAGTAACATTTCATCGGTGACAGATAATTTCAGAAGCATAATTGCTCCCTATTACCTCCATCATACTTGTCCTAATCCTTCCCAGTAGTAGTGGGGTGAACTTCTATACTGAGAACAAGTGCATCTAAACACTAGTACTAAAAGATGGTAAGCATCCTCAAATTCCATGTGTTGTAATTCTTTCCATTGAACCTATGCATATTTTCCAACATGACATTGAAAAAGATACCATCCCTCCCATTTTCCAAAGTATGAAAAATGAGGTAATTATGTGATCAACTGACACAAACTCTAGAAAATTAGTTGGCCCAACTCACGATTTTTCAAAAATTGTCTAAAAGAGAAGCTCATAAACTGTAAGATATTTTAGAAAAAAAATTGAAAACTCTGAAAAGTAAGATTTTTTCAAAAAAAATCCTTAAAAATCTTCAACAAAATCTTTATAGAATTTTTTTCAAAAACTCTTCTTGTAATTTTTTTCAGAAACTTTTTTTCGAAAAAATCTTTTGCAAGGATTTTTATTTTCCTAGAAAAATTCTGTCAAAAAATTGGCAAAAATAATAACCCTTCAAGCTGCCATGAAATCAAAAAATATCCATAAACTGCTCAATGACCAGCCACAAAAATATCAGAAAATAAAAAATGTAAGGATGTGTGCCAACAAACCCTCAATTTTTTAGAAGGCCAAAAAACTTGCAAAATCTGTCAGAAATAGATCTTCAAAAACCTGTCACAAATTTCAACCCCATGATCAGTCACCAAAAACACGCATTATAGGTCGTGCGCTTAGAAACAACATATCCACGACTTTGAAAGAGAAAAAAATGACAATGAAGAAAGGTCACGCGCTAGAAAAATCACCCAGGATACTTTTTTGAGTCTACAAAAAATTGTGCACCAGAGGCACAAAAATCTATAGTTGTGCAAGTATAAAAACCTCCAAACGTGAGGAGGAGAAACTCCAAAAGAAATCACCAAACCAATTAAGAAATAAACATGATTTTTAACATATGAAATGCCAATAATTTTTGCTCAGTCATGCATGGAAAAAATCCAAGAAAAACTTGCCCAAAAAAACATCTAGAAAAAAATGTTGAAAACCTAGAAAGAGGTAGCGATTCTTCAAACAAAAGAAAAACCTCATGAAAATCAGATACTTGCTTCATAAATCTACGATTTTGAAAACCTCAAAATCTCTACAAAAAGATCCTTAAAAAATTTATCTAAAAACTTCGATTTAAAAAAAAATGGCTCTTAAAAATTTCTTCAAAACATTTCTTCCATTTTTATTTTTAAAAAAATCAGCTAAAAAAAAATCTAAGAAATTTCTAAAAATTCCTTAGGAAAACAATGAATTTTTATTTATAAAAAAATCACCCAAAAAAGATCAAGCCTAAGCTCTGATACCGTGAAATGATAATTGATATTCGATATTCATTATTTTATATTTACAAAAGGAGAGGAATATTCCTTCTAAAGAAAATTATGAGATGGTGTTTCAAAAAATAAATCATTGTTAATTGAAGCAAATTAAAGCTAAAAACATAAAGATGCAAAAAAAAATTGAAGCATAAACTGACGTTACTAAAAGCTAACTAAGCTTACTAAAAGTAAACTTACGACTAACTAAAACTAAGGTGACTATTAAATATTACAATAATATTTTAATTGGTATAAATGATAATTTGAAGACTATGATGACACTAGAGATGAAAAATAGTTAATTGATTTTGAAACCCCTTGAAATTCCATTTGACAAACAATGACATGGTAGAGTCATGGATATCAAACACATGACATTTTATATGTCATTATATAAAATCAAAGGGATAAAGTAATGTTAGTCCAACAATATTACTATCTATCTCTTATCTTAGTCCAATGTTTCATAGGGTGCATATAATTTAGTAAAGACTATCAAAACCCTGTACAAAACCTTCCTTAAGAGTAAAGTTCCTAGAAGGAACTCAAGTCTAGTATGATGGTATGAAGACATTGGTGGTGGTTTTGAGAGTAGGGAATAATATGGTTTACAATGTATTGAAGGTAGAGGAGTTTTAAATTTCATAGCATGGTTATGTGTTTGTACATGATAAGTCTACGAAAGGGTTCAATAATTCTTTAATACTTATAGAAGACTACAAAGGACAAATGCCTAAGCCTTCGTAGAAGATAGGTTCATAATAGAGAAGAAAAGGATGCATATCTAAACATAAATAGTGGATTTCCTAAGTTTAGTATGATAGTTTCCTATGAAGTCCATGATTGAGGCCACATTACTATCCTATCAAGACATTGTTCTAAAGGTAAAGAAAGATAATTCTAAATTTTAAAGGCAGCCAAAAATGAAATGGGAAATGTGCTAGTCTTAAAAGAGCACAAGATACCTTAACAAATGCAAGGAATATCTATGAAAAGTGCCATAAAGGGCAGATTTGAAAGATGGAAGTTCTAGTAATTTGTTGAAGGAGATAGGAAGGTAGATATATTTGAGAGTAAAAAAAAGAAAATTAAACTTTATCAGATGTTGTAGTTATAAATGCCCTAATAAACATGTATGAAAATATTGGAGTATGCACAAATCATGTGGACTATTTGATAGAGTGTCTCAAAAGAATGTGATCTCATAGAATGCTATGATTGTACATGAACAAAAAATATAGTGGCTAGAGGTTTACACATAAGTGATAGTTAAAAGAAAGGATTTGGAGGCTCAAATATCATCCAAATAATGGTAAGAGTGGTGACCTTGCAAAGAACAACTACATGAAGTCTATATAGAGGACACATTGATAGTGGATGGGACTAAGCACATGTATGGTTATGAATAGGGAGTAAGTGCAGTCCTATCTCTAAAGGATAGTCACGACTATCTAAAGACTAGTTTGTAAGCATAGAACTATAGTCGTATTGAGATCGTCCCTATCACTGTGACATTCATTAGAAAGAGTGAAAGATAAAATAAGGGACAATGGTAAAGTTTAATGACGTAAGCATTAAGCATTGTATAAAAAATGTGACAACATTAAGCTATCCCTGTGATATTCAATGAGAAAACCTATATATAGCACCCCAAAGTTGTCAAGAAGCATGAAAAGGTGATAGTTCTGGTAGAATGCAGTGAACAAGGGACAGTGTCAAGGACCTACATGATAGTGATGAAAAAGTGTGGTGAGAGCTAGAGGATAGTGATATGATAATAGTGAAAGCCTATCATAACCTTATAGATTGTAAAGATGGTAAATATATTCAAAGATAAGGGTATTTAATGAACTAAAACATGTGACAATGTTGGTCTATAAAATTTCTCCTATTCTCTCCTAGCGATTTAACACATTTTCGATCCTTTTTTGCATGCCATATTATCATGCAAGTGATAATTTGATTAAGTGAAGAGAAGTTGTGAGAAGTTGGAGGGAATTTAAAACCAATTGGAAAAGATTAAGGAGGCAGTTAGAGGTAGTTATGAACACACCATAAGGAGCTTGGTCTTCTTGCAAGTATTTAGCGAGTCTAAGAGAAAATATAGGAGTTGAGATGAGAGATAAGGTCTAAAAAGGTCAAGTTTCAATTACCCAATGCCAATATGGAGTATTTTGTGATAGTCAAAAGGAAGTTTGACCTTCCAAGCACCCAAAGAAGATGTCAAACAAGTCAACAGTTTTCAAGGAGAACCTCATTTATTATTTCAAAAAGTTCCTAAATTCACTTAAGTTGTTAACCAAGGCTAAAGTGGACTTCTAGGCATTGTTGGCAGTGAGTTCTTGCATTGTTTGAAGCAATATTGTAACTAAAAAGTTATTTTCTCTCAAAATATAACACTATAACTCAAAAACTAGTCATTCTATGAATGAATATCAATGTAAATTTCAACTTGGAAGGTGTTATTAGTTTATTTTATGACTATATACTACTGCAAGAACATCTTTTGAGCAATAAAATTTTGTCTTTTACCTTTAAAACTTGTTTTATTGTGTGTAACCTCGTAAATGAGCCCTTAAATGAATGTATTATATTTAGAACTTTTAAATAGAAAATCCATATATTTTTAGTAGGTTGTAGTCTATGTTAACATTTAAGAAACTTCTAACATTTTTCATATGATTGCACTCTTGTTGGGTAAGCTAGGAGGACCATCAAAATAGAATTTGGGGAGGAAGGTTCTCTCTTTGGCCTATATTTGTGATGTCACTTTCCCTCCGAAAGTAGTTTAAATATCAACAAAGTTAATTTAGTAGATTAAATGTTAGTGTTAAGATAATTCACAAGATGTAATGTTACTAAAATAATGTGAATAACTGATAAAATACCTAGTGTAACTATGATATGCAATAACGAAGATTCTAAAGTAAATAATCAAAATAGTAAATTGAATCACACATCTATATGATTCATATAGATTAACTCCAAAATCATATATATAATATTCTCAATATAATTTAGAATCAATGGTTCTAATTTACTTATCTGAATACTAACACTTGGAAAAGCCCCTATCCCCCTAGGAAGATGTCAGTGGTATTGTCTTTTGCCATGGAGTAGTTTGGGAGAAATAAGCGAACTTCGCCACTCTACACAAGTGTTGGTTCCATTGGAACAATGCTCAACACTATGCAATAACCATGCCCTGGCCAGGACCGTCCTGAGTGCACCTCTGTACCCCAGGTTCGACACACACATAAGATGTGCCCCCTTCTCCATCCCGTCCATAACTTACCAACCACTTCCTTCTTCCTTGAATGTTCTCCATGTTTGAATATCTTCCATGTATCACACAAATTCTTTATACATATCTTCCATGTCTTAAGGGGTGGTTTCCAAACCATCACCCCTTTCACAAAGGTTTCCTCTAATAATTATTTACATAAATAATTATTCTTCCTGCTTTTAAAAGGTATTTATACATATTCTTTATTAATCTCTCTTTTAACCAAAAGGATCATAATATCCTTTATTTTTCTATCTCCCTCTTAATTCTATAGGGATATTTCATAATTTTCTCTTTTCTTGGGGAAAAAGTCACATAAAATTTCTCCCCTTGTAAATTAGTTGTTGTCCTTAATAGCACATGAGATGCATCTACATCACAACTCAGAAAACACATAATCAATAATTGAAGAAACTAATATTGAATATAACTATTCTCCATAATTTATTATATATATATATATATATATATATATATATTTACTTCATCTATATTCTTTTCTTCTCTTAATTCATAGATATCTCATTTTTCAATTGTATTTTAAGTTAACAAGTAATTACAAGAAAATCATTTCTTTTCCAATGACAAGAGTTATGCATACATACATATTAGGAATTTACAATCAAATAAACTAATGGTATTTTATATGTTACTCACATATATTTCAACCTTATCAATTTTCTCTCATGTAACCAATTTTCTTTAATATAGATATTTTAATTGAACATACATATAACTTCAACATTAAATTTACAAAATTATTATCATGTGTTGACATAATATATACCTAGTGAAATGACATACATATCCCATACTATGTAGTCATCATTCTTGAACTATATAATCGGTATACTCAAAATATATTCTAAGATGATAATCATGCAATCCATACTACATGAGTATCCTCTTTTCTATATGCCAAGTATAATTGAATGAAAATAAATACAATAGTTTATAAGACACATATACAAAATTATTGGGTTGATCAAGTACAATAGAATAATACATGGTAATATTTCTAGGAATCTTTAAACAAATAGAATAATAGTAAATTATTAATATGCATAGGAAATTTCATAGAGAAACATTATAACTTATCCTTCATTTAATGTAACCAAAGTGCACCCATCTAGAATAAAACTAGAATGTACTTGATATCTATAGGTAGCCCATCCCTTATTATTTTTTGACACATTAAGGCCCATGTTTCATGAGATGAGAATCATTCAAGGCTATATTAAGTGGGAAACAATATGTTAAGATACTATTTGACAATTGGATTATATCAATTTGAAGACTTGCATGAAACATTATGTAGCCATCTTACATTCTTGTGATAACAATGTGTATACATATGTTTGTATAATGAGAAAAGAGTGGGTAGATCACCAAAAACCTCTTTAAAGGAACAAGTTCGGCTTAACTATCATTCCCATAATTA
>VDFB02348409.1:0-20819 GCA_007258455.2 Sequoia sempervirens
CCAAAGCAAATATTTTCCAATATGCACAAATTCAACTTCTGGATAAAGCCAACTCTATGAGCAATCTTTAGTTGATCTTTCACAACTTCAGAAAGCTTGACTCTGAAGAGGTATCGTTCCTCAAAGCCTGAAATTGCACGAATTTGCAGAAACCCTTGTTTCTTCACAAAATCCAAACTTCTCAGAGAGAAAAAGACAACTTAGAATAATCAATCATAATGAGTTCAATTTGTCTTTGAGCAAATTAATACTCTTCTCAAGAGGCTCGATTTCCCAAAAAGCATTTAATAATGTTTTAATGATAATTATTTCGCCCTTTTGAAGACTTAGGCAAATAATCCTTAAGTGGGCGTACTTTCTCCCTGAGTATTAATTACTCATTAAATAATAATGGCCCACTTTATTATAAAGTCATTTAATACTTTATAATATTCCATTTAATCATTAATATCTTATAATTTGACTTTATAATATAAAGTCATATCAATAATTAATTAATTATCATTAAATGCTCCAATTATCATCCATTTGCTAATCCAACTGCCAAACTGGGTCGAGTCTGAGAATACCAACTGAGCCAGGTGCCCTGCCAGAAATAGTAAACCTTGATAGCCTAACTTACTATAAATAGTAAGTGCCAAAATATCACATCTATGAACATCTGCAAAGGCCCAAACCTGAATCTGAATGTGGAGTAATGTCCCTAACCACTGGGTAACTACAATAGAAGACCCTCTAACCACAACTGTCAGCCTATGAGGGTTGAAATGATAGGCTAACCCTATTGCAAAACAACTAACTAGGAAGGGGACATTATAGATCTTGAAAAGACGTCTTGTAGAGCAAAATGTTGTTCTTGGCTTCAACCTGCAAAGAAAGATAATGAATTGTGGCACCTATGCATGATTTATAATGATTTGTGTTTGAATGCATCAAGTTTGGGCGCCAACTCATGATTGAGGAGTTAATTAGCCTTATCTGGAGTTCCCAACATTGATTTCCACCAATTTGGGGACGTTTAGACATGAAAAGGCTTCAAAATATCCTAACTGCAGTCAACTGAGTCTCTCTTTGACTTTAGCCGTCCCTTTGAGGAGTTGAACACTTTTTTCATTATTTTTCATGGTCAAGTGCCTCTATTCGATCCTCAATTCAGGTTGCTTAGTTGATCTTGAGATGTTGTTGATAGATCCATTATTGAGATGGAACAACTCTAATTAAGTGTGCTCAAGAGCTATAAAGCTCAAAATCTGAATCTGATGCCTCAAATTCAAGGGCGCCTTTTCCCAACAGGGGCGCTTTTAGCTTCAAAGACTTAGTCAATTTCTTGAGTGTTCTTCAATTCCTACATTTTGACCCTCCATGCTTTGATTTGAGATCACCGTTGACTGATGAGTCTGATGATCTTGCTGAAACATGGGATGGATAACCAATTTAGTCCCCGAATGGATGACTGGCTTCGCGAAGCGTGACAGTTGGTTTAAGCACTTCAAGAGCATGGGTGCCCCTGGACTACAGAGGCACTTTTGGCTTTTTGACTTGCTATTTCCATGTTGCAAACCTTCACGAATGGTCCCAGTTTGATCTTTTTTGTCAGGTGTTTGATCTGTCTGTTGTCTTTGCTGACAATGTCATTGTTGAGATTGATCATAACGTGGAAGATCATCCTGGAGGTCATTGAGCTTATAGACTGCATCTGATTGCCCAAAAGGTTGGGCGCCTATTTCTAGCAGGGGCGCTTTTCCTTAACATAGCCAATTTCTCCATATTCTTCATTCAAGCTTCGCCTTTGGTGTTTTTTGTTATATCTCTACCTATGAGTGTTTGACAGGTCCTGTGAATGTGCAGTTGGATTGATTGAGAAGCTGAGAGAGAACTGAATAGATGCCTTGTAGAAAGTAGTTGTCGAAAACCTCATCAAGTGACTCGAATTCAAGGGTGCCCCTGGCCTGCAAGGGCGCTTTTTCCTTGGTTGTCTGTATTTCTTTGATGATACGTGCCTTCAACATCTCCTATTTCCGCTTTCATTTGTGGGTGACTGTTGGATTAGGTGATCTTGCTTGACGATGCATTGAAAAGCCAGCAGCAACATGAAGAAGATGACTACCTGGGTGAAATTTGATGACTGTCTTTAACCCTTTGAATTCAAGAGCGCCCCTAGCCAACAAGGGCGCTTTTAGGTGCAATTTCATCATTTTCATTGAAAATCTTCATCTCCTCGCGCTTCACATTCGTCGTGCATCATAACTGATTTGATCATTGTCGTTGACAATGCAGACGCATGCATCCTAGCAAACACCTCCATCGTGTTGTGTGTACGGGTGTTGGAAAAATAACTAAGGCATTTGACTGCATAGCCTCCTCTTGGTAGCAAGGCGTGCATTCTCCAGACTTAACCAATTTTCAGCATTTTTCACTTTTGAAAATCCCCTCCATCGCAGAGCATCTTTTCGAGCATTTTCGCCATGGATTCTTCGTTGAAGATTTGAAGCTTAGATTTCAGTACCTGGTGTTGATGTGTGTTTTGTGACCTACACCAAACAGCAGAATAAAGTGTCCAACAACTACCCTATTCTCTCTTGATCAAAGTATTCCACATGCTAAGATTGTGAGAAAGTTCATGTGTTCAACTCCAAGGTTCCTTTATGCAGTGGAGTAGTCTCAGTTGGTTCGTTGTGATTTGCTGGTATCACGAGGGAACTTACGCAATTGTTCAACAGCGGACAACAGACAGCAGACTAGAGGGTTTTCATGTGATTCGAAAGATTTGTCAAGTAAGTGCAAGCTTCCTAATACTAACTAGAAATATGCTGAATTTAAATGGGTGCAGGGATAAGAAATGCTATAATCTACTCTAAGTGTGGGACGTGGTGATCGGCTTCAGCAAACTTCAACCAAACTTTGCTTTGCCTCGCTTCGGACAGCCTCCACGAAGTCGGTGCAATCTTCAAGGGAGTAACGAAAAGTATTCAAATCACAACTCAACATAAGGACACCATCACAACGATGCATGACAACATGTGAATCGCAATTGAAGTTAGGATCGAATGGTTCCAGTTGACCACGCAAGGCAAACCCACCGTCAGTAGGCTCGCTAGTGGTATGGATAAGCGAAGCTTGCTCAAATTAAACACCACATTCCACAACTATCATCTATTTGCATGAAATGAAATTTGTTCTACTTTAAGTTCTACTTTAAAGTGCTAAATGATTCAGAAGGACGAAGGAGCCTTGCTAGCTACTCACAACAAAAGAAGAAATCACCATCAATGAAAACTCTTTTTATTATGAGAGTGTTCACAACAACTTCTTACAAAGCATTCAATGAGAAAGCTTTCCTTCCTCTTCAATCTAAACTACCAACCTATGCTATTGTTAAGCTATCTCCCTATTCTAATGAATTACAAATGAGGGGGGATGCCCCTTTTATAGTTGGCCAAATCCAGTGGATGGCTCAAATTCAATTACAATGAAGGGCTCAGATTGAGCCACATAAACCCTAACCCTAAAACCGCCACCAAGAAGAGTGGGGTAATAAATGAGCAATTTGTTGGCGTAACAACTAGCACCTCTGGAGTAAGAGTTGGTACGGACAGCTATGCACACTACGCAATGAGTGCTCTTCAAATTAGGAGGGGAAGCTCCCTCGTTGTGCTTGACAAAAGTGCTTTGAAAAGGAAAGTAAACTAAACTAAATCCTGTCTTTTTGTTTCAGTTGTAGAGGTACAAGGCTTTCTCGAAAACTATATACGTTGCAGCTGAGTATTTTCTGGTTTCGTAGACTACTAACTACAGCTATGCCAATTACTTAAAATCTATCCAGTTTCCTCAAGAAAAACAGAGCATGAGGAAATGGAGCAAGGTTTGACTATCAGACGATAAACGAGTATAGATTCTCAACTTGAAGGCAAGGTGGCACATCTATCAGCTCAATCTAAACAAGCTTATTGGTAACAACAACACACGATAAACTGAATACGGATTCTCAACTTGAAGGCAAAGTGGCACATCTATCAGCTCAATCCGAATAAGTTTATTATTCACAACAACACACGATAACCAAGTGCAGATTCTCCACTTGAAGGCAAGATTAGAGCAACTATCATCTCAATCGAACAAGTTTATTGAGGACACGAAGCAGGAACAGTCTAACTAAGGAAAGAATTCACCATCACAATTGCATGAAACCTATGTGGCATAACAATTCATTATAACAACGAAAGCATGAGCAGTCTGAGAATGAGCAATATTGAAGGCAAGGTAGGCCTGACATATATATTCTCTCGTGCAAAAGTTATTTACAAATGAGCAAAAGCTCTTATTTATGAACATCGAAAGGTCACGGGGAACCCTAAAATCACCTTGGAGTCAACCTCTGATCTTACCAGTAAGCGCAAGATTGTGCTAAGCCTGGCAAAGTAAACTATCTGGTTAAGCTGAAGCTACCATCAGTTAGCAGGTACATCTAACCCTAAATGGACAATGTGCAAGCATCCATACATATTTAAAACAAGTTAATTGGACACTACCCTTAGTTAACTGGAAACCCTAACCCTAACTCCTGTGAAGATAATTCCAAGGAAGAGTTAAGCATGTGTGAAGTCAGCAAGTGAACTCAAGACTGAAAGTCGAGTTAACTGCTGCTCATGACTCAACCCTTGAAATTAACTGCAGGTTCCAACTGGTAGATCACTCCATGTCATCTCGGTCTAACACTTCGACCAAGAACTCGTCAATCTCTCTGTCTTCTGGCACTTTGATGCTATCCAAAACCACAATCTGTTTCTTCAGTTCTCTGCCACTTTCCTTGACTGTATGCATGCCTTCTCTAACATCTTCAATCGCCTTTCTGAAACTAGCTGAAATAACTGAAATATTCTCTAATTTAGCCGCCATAGGATCTCCCTCAAGGTTATCACGAATCAGTTTTTCGAATTCAGCTTGTACTTTGTCCAATTCAATATACGTGCCATCCTCAAGAAGATAATGACACGGAATATGAACAACAAAACCACTAACAAGTGCAAGTGCTCCAACCACATCATCTTTCAGTGAAAACAACTTGGTAGAGATCTTTTCACATATCTCCATTTTGAAAAGGTGCTGCTCTCTCCAAGTAAAAACTTTTTCTTGATCTTCATCAACCTCCAAGGCATCATATGCAACAGACAACTGGGACACAAGAACTCGATCCTTGGCTAAACTCTCTACGACTGAAACCTCGAGCAACTGAATACCTTGACGAAGTTTATGTGCATCACTCCTCAACTGATACAAATCCGCAAGAAGATGTTGACCTGTAGCAACTAAACTTTCAATCCAGTTATCCAAAAGTCTACCATGACTGACTAACTGATCTAGCTTTCGTTGTTCTGCAGGTGTATTCTGAGGAAGGACAGGCGCTCTACTTGAATTTCCATGAACAAGATCAGAAATATATTGACGAAGTTGACTATTCTCAGCCTTAAGCAATGCCTTATCCTCTCCATCCTTCGTGATGCATTCTTCAAGATTATTGGTGACAATCTTAAGAAGAGTTACGTCTGTCTCTCGAGTGGTCCTGCCAAGATTTGCCTTAGTAAAAATAAAGTCACCAACTTCGACTTCATCTAGGCTCTTACCCTCTGGAGGAACAGCAACTTCTATAACAATCTCTGATTCTGGAGTCTTCTCAATATGCACCTATTTCTTGATTTTCTTGTTCGACCTTCTCTGATAAGGCTAATCGAACTCAGATAAATCAAGGTTATATGAAGGTTCTCGCCTCTGTCTCCCCAAAGACCTCTTGAGCCAACAAGATTGAACAATATCATCAATTCGAGGAGAGACTGCCCCTGATGTATCCACCTGTGGCGGTTCAGTTGTCTCTGATTCAACTCGAATTGGTATCTCAGGCTCTGAATCTATGTCAATAGGTTGCATATGCGGCGAACTAGGAGGTGAAATGTGAGGTTCATCCTGAATGACTGTCTCTACTAGAATCTCAGGTACATTCTCAACTTGCTTCTGCTTCCTCTTACCAATAGCTCTCTTTCCCGTGTTTCCACTGAGTCTAACTCCTTCAGGAGGTATCACAATAGCCTTGACCCGAGGTCTTGACCTAGAAGTAGAAGGCAATGAAGAAAAACTTCTCTGGCGGCTCTGTCACAGGAACTGACTTTCGCTTCCGTTTACTCTCCAAGAACTGCTTGTTGGTCTTGATAACCAATCTAGAAACCTCCTCAATAGAAGTATTCTCCTTAGCATACCAATCTGGTGAACGAAGTGGCTGCCGAGCAATTTGATCTCTAACATATGAATTGAGAAGAACTTCTCCATCATCATCTGATAGGAAATCAGAGAGCTGTTACATCCCGATTTTATAGCTACTATTGCATAGGGCAATTGAATGTAATGTTTGAATCTTTATGGTGAATAAAACATGTTTGATCGTGTTATTAAATGAATGTGTCATATTTGAATGATGGTTTCATTTGATTGTTATTTCTAATGATTTAATTCTTAATTAAATGTAGCATATAAGTTATGGATAATGTTATTCTAACTTGTGAAATGTTTTACTTTGTTATGAGCATATGACTGCCGGTGTCATGTCATGGTGTGCAGGTATGAAGACTGTTCCTCCGGACAGAGGAGAGACATCATTTGGGGAGGAACTTGGTCGGGTAAACAGTAACAATTACCAAATTGAGCATACACACACATATTATAGATTGAGTAAGCCAAGTCTGTTTGTCAAGATAACGGTAAGTCATCCATAGGCTTGTTTATTGACATAAGGGTTCTGAATTCACTCCTTTATGCTTTAGGGGATGTGATTATTTAAACGTCAGACTTGCTATACCATGACCCAAGTATGAATGATGTGAAAGTTATGTGTTAATGATTGATTGGGAACGCACGTACATCTATACATTGAGAACACGTATTTATATGTACAGACATATCAATACATGTGTACGCTAAGCAGACGGATATGCTCATACACATGTGTCGACATGTATGTACGCATACATATGTATACACAGGTGTATATAAGTACACATTTCGCCTGATGTTTGTGGTGAAAATAATATTTAATATTATTGCCTAGCAAATTTACATATATATTTATGTATAAATGTATATATTAATGATGTGATTAAATTATGGATAAATACATAAATACATAAGTACCTATGTAAATATATTATATATTTATATATTTAAATATATGTATTAATATTAAGGTAATATTTACATATATGTAAATATATATATATATATATCACAATATAATGTCGGAAAATATATATATTTATATATTTAGAAATATTACACTTAATTAAAATATATACGAATAAATATATAAATGTGTGATATTAAAATGTGAAATGTATAAATTTAAATGACACATAAAAATATTTAATAGAATAGAAATTGAACACAAAGGATTTAAATGGTGACATATTTCGATTTTGGCTATAGAGAATAATAACCTCAAACATAGAAATCGAATTCTTTTGCTGGAGATATTAAAAACAAGAGAAATCGAATTTATTTTTAAATGAACATTTGAAAAGGCAGAAAACACGTTTTTCTTTGAAAAGCTCATTAAAACGAACTGGGAAATTGCGCGCCTGGTAAAAACGCGCCAGAAATGCAAGGGCAAAAACCTGGTCTAGAGAATAACCCGAAATGCTGATCTCATGGCCCGAAATGGCGACGTGGGATCATATGAATCTTGACCTTTTCGTCTGGAACGAACTTCCTGATTTATTGCAACAAAATAAACTAAAAACTGAAAACACCTTGAGCTGTCAAATCCGCCATGTGAGAGTTGAAGAATTCTTAATTTACTGGCTTAAAAGGAAGTCGATTCATCTCTAGTATAATGACTTAGGGTTTAAGAACTCGCCAAGTGTCTTTTTGACTAATTCTAGGCACTTGTTGTCAATCCGCATGCCTTCTTAAGAGGAAAACTGTTGCAATTCGGGTATATAAATATAGACGTCATTTCATTATTTTCTAGACATCTCTTGTTGAATGAGTTTCACAACCTCTTGAGAGCTCCCATATCTATTCTTTTGAGTTGCTGTGTTTTCCCTATTTGCTGCATTTCCTGTATGCTGAGTGAAAGAAATACAGTGAGCTTATACCAGACAATATCATATTACAGTGTTAAACCCTTTTTAAGATTTGAGTGGAGTGAAGCCATAGATGAAATAACCTTTAATTAGAGGAGTGAAAATTGTGAGTGTTTTGAAAGGTCTCCATAATTTGAGAAACTAGCAAAGAAGCCGTTTTTATTTGGAATTCTGGAAGTTTGCTAAAGAAGTGTCAAGGAGAGCTGTGTTGGGAGAAGGAGATTTAAAATCAGGCATGAATCTTCCTAGTATATAACTTTTATTAAAGTGTTGTTTCCTTTTGGGTCTTGTGATTGTTGCTTACAATTAGCTCTAATAGGAAAGAACTAATTTGGTGAATAATTAAAGCAATGCATTAAAGGAGAATATGTGTAAAGGATTCGATGATTAGGGAGAATTGTGAAAAAGGGATTATTTGAGTAAAGAGCTTAAGGGATTAGATTATTTATCTTGCATACAAAAGAAATAATGGAAAAAGATAAAAGGGAAGGATTTATTTGCATTTTGAAT
Organism: Sequoia sempervirens; assembly: GCA_007258455.2. Taxonomy (NCBI): domain Eukaryota; kingdom Viridiplantae; phylum Streptophyta; class Pinopsida; order Cupressales; family Cupressaceae; genus Sequoia; species Sequoia sempervirens. The sequence goes on from VDFB02348409.1 coordinate 8,637, forward strand.
GGTTATTGCATGTTGTGTATGATCTCTGTATATGGAGAATACGTAGATGTACTTATTATCTACTAGGATCGAAATGATGGCAGAATCAAGTAAAGTCTTTTAGCTTAAGTTATTAGGATAACTGAGACAAGTACTCCTAGGATAAAGAATTCCTAGTTAGGAGGATTGATACAAGACACTTGAAGACTGTTTTCATTTCTAGTAGGTGCGTATGATTGTAGGATGTCTGGGATGACGGATTCTCCCATTTAAGGACAAACCTATGCGTAGAGTAAGGAAGCCTTAAGTCAAATCGGCCCTGAGTAGTGTTTATGATAGATGACCTTCATTTGAAGTACTGAATGAGAATACTTTGGCCAAAGTAGTGAAAGGTACGACATCCACATAGGTGTGAGATAGTTGAGACTACACTGTCAGTTCATTGTGATCCGAGTACTAGATCGAGATTGTGAAATAGCAAGGTTCTAGTTGTGTAGGACACAGCACTATGCTCAGTTGGTAATCGTTAAAGGATACCCTACCAATCTCTTCTTCAAAGGGAGGGTTATCCATCTATCTAGTTAGGTGTGCGAGGGACGATTATAAGTCCGTGGTTACGTAAGCCGAGTGATGTTTTCCTCCACAGCCAGGCGGCGATGTACCAAGATTTGAAAGGACGAAATCTGGACCTTCTTACTTCTATTTGTGCAAAAGCTTACGAGCTATGTATGTAACTGTATTACTTTTTAACTCTAATTTATATTTGCAATGAAAATGAAATTCATGAGGAAACATATTGTAACTTGTACGTGTTTATCAATAAAGAAAGGAAGAAATTTTATTGTATTATCTTTGTTACTTGTTACCTTTACATGTTTTAAATGAGAATTGGAAATTTTTTTTTTACGCAAGGAACAGGTCGTTACATGAGCTGAATGATAGTGAGTCTACAATAGTGACGACGACGAACCTCGAATTCATCTTCACAATTAGCCCAGAAATCTTCAAGTGCTGGCTTATGTGCAATCCCTCGCTCTAACCTGGTTGCATAATGACCCAAAGGATCATAGGAACGCCTCTCAGTATGAGTTTTAAACTTGAATCTTTCTATCTCGGTTGACATAAGCTTGGCATCTGTTGCCGCACTGCATGTGAAAATCCCTAATGCAAATGGAAAAGTAGCCGCAGTCTTATGACGATTGCGAAGAAAGAAATGAACATGCTGCATCTGCCTGAGAAACTCCATGAAGATGATCTTGTCTGAAGGATACCTCGGCAACATCAAAGGCTCTCCAACATATCCATAAACCCGGATGTATGTGAAAGTAGGGAATTGGATAAACCAATCCGCCCAAGTCTCCATCGCTGATTTTGCCTCGGCAGAAATACGAATGTGAATTTCATTGTCAAGATCTCTAACTGTCCTCATAGAAAAATGATCATTCACTGCCCGAAAATCTTGTTCAGACTTAGAAAACTCCAACTGAGGATAATACTCATGAACACGTTGAACACCGAGAGTGCCATTAGTTTTTAGATGCTTGTAGCTGCCTTGGAATGCAACTAAGTGTTGTGACCTTTTTCACACATTGCCCCATTGCAAATGGGGACCCCCTAATTTTTGCTTCGTCTTGGTCTTTTGGCTTTGCTTTTGGGTCCTTTTGTCGTCGTCTCTCTCTTTTGTTCCGTCTATCTTTCCGGGGATGTGCCCGTATGTGAGATTTTGGCTAAGTTTAGGGTTTGTACTTTCCAGCCAATCTGAAGTTAAATGAAGTGAATAACTTGAAATCTGAGACTAACGTTGCTGTTAGTGTACTTCCAACAGGCCCTTAACAAAATTCCATCAAATTCTGGCAACTTACTATTTTTAGTAAGTGTGCAATTCAGGGCATTCCGTCAACGCTCTTGAAGTTTCGACAGTCACACTGCATTTAGAACACATTAGGCTACTCACTAGCAAAATTTGAGCTGAAACAGACAACTTACTATTTTTAGCAGTTCAACTTCAAGAGCGAATTTCAGGGTTTATATGCAGAGTTTTTCAGCGCATGTCGAATGATTCTTTCTGGGTTTCAGGAACATTCGCGATGGTATAACATGCAAAGCGAGATAACGACTTTCAGAATTCTGCCTTTAGAGGCTATTTTTAGGGTTTGCATGTTGAAATTTTCTGCGCATGTATGCGTATTCCTTGTGGGTTTTTCGAGAGCTTCGCGATGATATGACATGCAAACGAGGATGATCACTTATTCAAAAACTTACTATTTTTAGCAGATGCATCCCGACAACTGCCTCCCAGCACTTCAAAATCACAAACTGATCGCAATGCAATAGAAACGAGGACAAACGGAGGTCGTTTGATACGCATGCAAGACCAATTAGGGTTTCCAGCTTCGGGATCCAAAAAGAGGCGTAAAAAGTCAGAATTTTTGAAAACCGGTGTATACCACCGCGATCAACATCTTTCAAGCTATCTGCTGGTAAAATTTGAAGGCAAATAGAGCACTTACTATTTATAGTAAGTCATTTCAGAAATTGGCTAAAAATAGTAAATCAGCAGCAGGCGTCGATGTCAGCAGGCAGGTCACGTGGTGAGGAGCGCATCATTCGAATTTCAAATCAAACAGAATTGTGGAGTTGTCAGAAACAAGCAGTTACTATAAATAGCAAGCCACCTCCAGAAATGTGCTATAAATAGCAAGTCAACACGAGGCATCAGTATGAACAAGTCAAACAACTGATAAAGATCCCATGGCGCGAATTTCAAGGCGAACGGAGTTGCAAAGATTCAAAAATCAAGCACTTACTATTTTTAGCAGGCTTGTGCAGAAGAATTAGGGTTTCCTAAAATCAAGGGCGAAACAAGACAGCTAGGCAGAAGCAACGTCCAGTCATGATCAATACCCTTCAGGCAATCGGCACACAAAATTTGAAGACATTCTGAGCAATTGCTATTTTTAGTAAGTTGCTAAAAATAGCAGGTGCAGGCAGGCATCAGGCTCCGATAGCTCAATCACATCCCGAGAGTCAACACAAAGAAAAATCAGGCTCTTCAGAGTCAAAAGTCAGTTAATAGCACAAATGTGGAGAACTTTCTAAAAATAGCAAATTAGGGCATGCCAGGGTTAGCATGATCGAGTCACCCTAAATCAGGCAAAGAGCATAAAATTCACTGAAATTGGTAAATTTTCAAGTCCAGCTGAAAAACGCCTTTAAAAGCTGAAAGTTGATGAAAATTTTCTTAGCACCCTGAATGCGCCCTTGAGGTTGAAGAGGAGGTCTTGAAAATTTCCAAGTCCTTCAAATTCGAAGCTCAGGACTCCAAATGCGCCCTTGAAGTTGAAATGGGTGGAAAATATACTAAATGTTCAAAAGTTGAAGGAGACCCCCTCACATGCGCCTAGAAGTTGAGGGGAGAGTAAAATTTTTCTAAGTGTCTAAATTGAAACCTCACACATTCATATGCGCCTAGCTTAAGAAAGGGTGGTTAAAAGTTTCTAAGGCATAAATATTGGAAGTGCATCCCATGGATTTGCGCCCAGCAAAGAGGATGAGTTGAAGATTTTTCTAAGTGTGAGAAAATAGAAGCTCCCCCTATGAAATGCGCCCAAGATTGGGAAGGTGGCCTGAGAATATTCTAAGTGTTTCAAAGTGGAAGCTTGACTAGCAAAATGCGCCCTTGAGGTGGAGGAGTGGTGGTAAAAGTTTCTAAGTGTTCTAAATTAAAAGTTGAAGACCTTGAATGCACCTTGACTTGTGGAGAGGTTGGAGAAAAGGTTAGCAAAATTTCTAAGTGATGGAAAATGGAAGCACAAGGTGGTAAATGCGCCCTTGACAAAATGAGTGCTTAAAGATTCTACTGAGACCTCAAAACTTGAGGCTCTACCCTTCATATGCGCCTTTAACTGGAGGGGTAAGTTGGAAGAGAATTTAAGTGTGGAACTTAATTTGAAAGAAGATCCCATCATTTGCACCTTGAGTTTAAAAGAAGAGAACTTAAAATTTTCTAAGGCATGGGAATTTAGGGTGCAACCCTCTAAATGTGCCTAGGTTGAGATTTGAATAAGGCAAGCAAAATGAAAGTCCAGGGTAGTATATGTGCCCAAAGCATCAAGGTGAGTGATCAAAGATATTTCTAAATGGTGAAAAGTGACAGTTGAGACCTCTATATGCGCCCAAGATTAAGTGGGACTTGAAAATTCTTCTAAGGAAATGAAACTAGATGCTTGCCTGGGTAAATGCGCCCAAACTTGAAAGAGGAGGATTTGAAATTTTTCTAAGGCAAAGTGAAGGCATGAAGGCTTAAATGCGCCTGGACTAAAAGGAGGATGTGTTGAGATTATTGTGGCTAGATGGTATGAAATTGAAAGTTAGACCCTTGATGGCGCCTAGACTGGGACATGAAATGATGAAGTATTTTCCAAGTGTTAATATTTAAATTTCTTCCTTAGGGGAAAATCACGCCTGGACTTGGAAGTATGAAATTTGGATGAAATTGCCAGAGATGAAGTCAGAAGATGCCAGCCGCACAGGGTGAATGAGAAATTTCAAGTCAAAGCAAAGAAATATGCCCAAGGATGGAGAACTAGATTAAATTTGATAAGAAGATTATTTTCTAAGGTTCAAAATTCAAGAAAAATTAAATGAACCCGTTCGTTGTATACCCATGAATTCTACACGTTCTGAAGAAAATTCTCTTCTGGGTATTGAAGATCTTTGACAAGGAGTGGATTTCAAGGTCCCCTGCACTTCGCCAAGGCGTTTAAGATGGAGAATTTGATCGGCGCTCCAACAATGAATTTTCCTAAGGGAAAATTTAAAAAAATTCTAAGGCAAGGGATAAAATGTGTTAAAAATGCCTTGGCGGATGAATTTCAAAATGATCGCCTAGATGATTTTTGATCAAGTTCCTAATGAAAACATTTTGCTCGAACCAGAGTTGGATGAAATGTCAGCCGGAAAAGTGAGGAAGATGGTTGAAGTTAACACTTTCGAAAGATGATATGTCCTTGAGGATGATGAAATTTGGCTAAGGCATGAAAGGATTGAGTTGTTAGCGTTTAAATTAGCACCTCTCGCTGATTGTAAACGTTCAGCTATTTCAAATGTTTTGCAACACTTCTTAGTTATTTAAAGAGAAGAAGTCCCTCTCTGCTGGGAGCAATGCGTAAGTAAGGGAAATGTTAACTAAAGTTCCTATCTTTTTATGCTTCAGCGGCAGGACACAAGGGTGCACAAACACAATGCGCCGTAGCTAAGCTTTTTCTCTGGTTTCTGCAGATCTCAACTACGACTAATCTAGCTTTTATCTATCCAATACCTTCAAGGTAAACAGAGCATGAGGGTAAAGGAGCGGAATGGGTTGGTTGGATCACCTGAATTCGCCGTCTCCTGAGAATATGACCGAGGCTCTGAACTCTCGGGTATACACCAAGATAAGGTTGGTACAAGCAAACACTCTAATACGGTAAACTAGATCTGAGACCTGCCAAGGAGGAGGGACTCCTATCCGAGGTATGGGCTAGGAAATAGTTTACGAGAAACAACAATTTTACGATGCCTTGGCCAGCGAGCTTGCTAAGGAGGAGGGACTCCTATCCGAAGTATAGCTTGGAAGTCAACACATTAAACAACAACAAACGATAACTTGTCAATAACAAATGTCCAAGGAGGAGGGACTCCTATCCGAGGAGGGAAATGAGACAACGAGCTATTTGAACACAAGACGTGGACACAACTCAAAAAGATTGACCAAAATGCAAGCCCCTTCTGATATTCTCCTTCAAAGCTTCATCAACGAATTACAAAGGTTGGGAAAGCAAAGGCACGAAATCATGCACAATTACAATCGACCAACAAACTCTCATCCAAGAGTGAACAAATATCCGCTTTCAAAGCTGTTGGCAACAATGGCGCAGCAATTTTGCATAGCAAGTAAAAGTTAAACAAATAATGAGCCCAAGGCTCTTATTTATAGAACTCAAAGGAGTGGGCAACCCCAAAATCTCCTTGAGTTAACAATGAGTTCTTGCCAATCAATTAGCAATATTTATTCCTAAAAAGGGGGAACAAGCAGTTAACTGGAAAACTACTTCAGTTAACTGAAAGTCAACAAAGAGTCAACTGGAAACTACTTCAGTTGACTGAAAGTAAACTAAAGGTAAACTTTAATGAAAGTATCCCTCCAAAATAGACATCCACATTTAGTGGAGATCTAAGATCCACAAATCATGGAAGTCAAATAGACATCCTTAATCAGTGGGATCTGACAATGCATGATTTAAGGAAAGTGGAGTTAAACTTGGAAAGAAGCATCAAGTTAACTCCAACTACATTTAATATCATCTTGAGTTGACTTGGAAAGAAGCATCAAGTCAAACTCAAGTCTCATGAATGCCACTTGGAGGGTGTATGGCGTCCTTCTTTGGTGCATTTATAGTTCGCCACTAATCAGCAGTGTCTCTATCCATTGATTGACTTCATCAGCTTCTGGGGAATTAATGCTTTGTAGAATGATGACGTGGCGTCGTAGCATGACCTCACCCATTGTGAGCTGATTTCCGAAGTCCATACACTGAGATGCTGCCTCTTCAAACTTGGTTGATAAAGCTGCTACCTTAGCCAGCTTGCAACCATCTGGATCATCAAGAAAGGTACTACGGATGACATCCCTGAACTGGTTCTGTACAGTAACCATCTCGACGTATTCTCCTCCCTCACGCTGATATTCCATGCAAGGGAAAGATATCACCAACATTCTTGCGAAGTTGATAATAGTGGCAACTACCCGTCTGTAATCAATCAACTCTACTGAATGAGCGTCATAGGCTTTCACCTTGTACGCCAATTGTTCCTTCCAAGCAAAAAGATGTTGCTTGTTTTCCTCAGAGTATACTGATTGATATGCCAATTGCAAATCTGCAATTGTGCTTTCGTCTTCAAGCCTCCTTTCTGCAATCCTTTGTTCTGACTGCTGGATCTCTGCACGAAGTCCATGTGCTCTATCCCGTAACTGGTATAGGTTTGCCAGTATACATCTACCTTTGAGAACAAACTCTTCCACTTGATCTCTCAAGTGTTTGCCGAATGTTATCAATTGCCGATGATTTTGTTCAGCGGGGAGATCTAGTAGTCCTGCTGGTAGGGCTGAGACGTTTGGTGTGCCATGTATCAAGCTGGTTATGTAAGACCTCAGTTTCTGATTTTCAGCCTTTAAGGCTGCTTTTTCTTTACCATCCTTAGCCATTCTTTCTTGTGCGCTCACCGAGGCTATTCCAAGAAGGTCTGCCTCCACCTGTCGTGTAGTCTTCCCGAGGTTAAGTTGAGACAAAGTGTAGTCTCCTACTTGGACCTCGTGTATGCTTTTCTCTACTGGTGGAGCGGCAGTCTCTATGATGATCTCACACTCTGCATTCCTTTCTATGTGAACTTGATTCTTCAACCTTTTCGCCGACGTGTCTTGTGGGACGTGATCGAATTCGGTAAAGTCAAGTTCATAGGAGGGTTTTTCCCTCTTTCTTCCTAGGAAGCCTTCAAGCCAAATAGAATCTCGGCGAACTTCGCTAGGAGGGATGTGAGGCCCTTGTATGCTAGATGTGTGAGACTGTGCTGGAGCTATGTCTCTCGGTGGCGAATCCAAGTCGATGAGGACTTGTGACCGCTGTGGTACTGGTGATATTGGCGGCTCTGCTTCCATAACAGGCACCGTTTCTGCTGCTGCTTCTACTATTGTTGCTTCTGCCATTGGCTCAGCCACTGGTTCTTCAACAACTACTGCTGCTGGTTCCTCCGTGATAACTTCTGCTGAATCAGGGGTAGCAGTCTCTACTCTTTGTTCTGGGGCAGCAATACCCGTGATTATTTCAGGACTATGTGTGGCTTTCTCCACTGGTGTCCTCTGTGTTCTAGGCTTTGACATCCTCATCCCTCGGGGAGGATTGCACCATTGCTTCTGCCTAGGCTTCCTTTTTGAAGTGGAAGGTGGTGTAGACTGAACCTGTGGCGGCTCTGTTCTGTGAGGTATCACCTTCCTTGATTTCTTGCTGTCGAGATAGAGTTGGCTATTTCTAACCACTCTACTCGTTCTTTCTTCTATAGATGTGTCTTCTTTGGCATACCAATCCACTCTCGGGAGCGGTTGGGAGTCAACTGAATCTGCGAAGAATGAGGGGAGAGTGACTTCCCCTTCATCATCGGACAGGCCCTCGATGTCTGCTGACATAAAATTAGCAATTTGTGAGAGTCTGAACCTGCTGTAGTTCCTTCTTCGCACTTCATACTCGTCTTTGCAATTTACCCAATAATCTTCCATAGAAGACTTATGTGACGAGTGTTGCTCGAGGTGTGCTGCATAGAGTCCTCTGGGATCATAGGATCTTCTATCAATGAGATACTTGAGGTTAAACCTCACTGTTTCCTGACTCATCATCTTAGCATCTGCCGCGAATCCACATCTATATAGTCCCATCTCAACAGGAAAGTTAACAGCTGTCTTCCTCTTCAAGCGCAAGTAGGCATGAACCTCGGACAACTGTCTCAGGAATTCCATGAAGACTACCCTATCTGAAGGGTATCTTGGTAGCATGGCGGGGTGGCCAATGTAGCCATACACGCGTATGTAGGAGAACGTAGGGAATTGGATGAACCAATCCGCCCAATCCGCCATTGCCTCTCTGGCTGTCTGTGAAATACGCACGTGCATCTCATGGTTAAGCTCACGTACTGTGTGCATAATGAAGTTATCACTCGTTCTCTTGAAGTGTCGCTCCGCTTGAGTAAACTCAAGACGTGCGAAATGTTCGTGAACCTTCTGCACACCTAAGGTTCCCACATTGTTCAATAACCTAATTCACCTTGGAAGGCTATCAAGTATACCAAGTAAGAGCACATGTGGAACCTATGAGCTTCCAGATACCCAGTGATTTGTCAGTGGAGTGTGTCACTAATCAAAGTGGCCCAGTCATAATATTCCCTCTTGCCAATGATTTTAGCAATGATATAGTACATCCATGGCTGGAATTGACGACCATCTTCTTCTCCAGTGATTCTATTGAGTAGAGTGATTAACACTGCGTACTCATCTTTACATTCTCCTCGTCCCAACGGCTTAGGCAAGCTTGCCTTTGTCACTTTTAGCCATTTTTCAGCCATAACCTTTTTACATTTGTCCTTAGCTGTCTCAAATGCCCTCTCACATTCCGTCACTGATATGACTTTGCTATTAGGACATGATGGAATATCAAAACACCGTTCGATATCCTGAGGCTTTAGACTGCAAACAATTCTTCCATCTGCTGCTCTGATTTCTCTGGTGGTAGGATTGTAATGCTTGATACAAGCGATTACAAGTTCTACGCTCTGTAGTGTGATGGGAATTGATGCGGCCTGCAGCAACCCGGATTCTTCAATATTCTGCAATGTGATTTGATTCATGCCTTCTAGCTGCTCCAAATCAATCACTGGATTTACTTGGTGTAAATTTGTGTCAACTGTTTTCAAGTAATCATGGAGTAAGACCGTCTTAGTCTCGTATTGTACCTGGGAGTACTGCATCTTGAAAAACTTAAAGATTGACTGTAATCTTGACCTTGTTCAGATGATTTTCGGAAACCCTTGAAAATAGCGCTTTGCCGAGAAGTATTTTTCTGGAAAAAATCTGGCACATGGGTTTTGTTCGTGCTTCAATGCTGAACAAACCCAGTTCCTCAGAATTTGGATTATGAAACTTTTTCGGAAAAACCCCCAAAAATAGGGGCAGCAAGTTTGCTGATTTTGGAAAATTTGTCGAGATGGGTATCTCTGAAAAATAATGCTGAATCAACCCAGTTGATCTGATCTGATATAGCCTGTTGCTTTTTCTGTCAAATGCAAGAAAACCTAAGACCAAAAGAGAGGAAATAGACAGAAGGTGGATTGGAAGTTTTATCTAATTTCCTGAAAAAAATCTATCTCTAGGTCCAATCCTCAAAATAGCAATCCTCTTCTGCTTCAGATCTGCAAGAAAAATTGAAGAACGGATGAAAACCTTGTTCAGATCTATCAATGGCGTCCTTGAGAGCTTGTGGCTGATCTTGATCTCTTAACCTGCAATGAAATAATGAAATGGGACGCCTTCACCTTGAATATATATGTTTAAGCTTCAGATCCACAAATTTGGGGACCTAACTCAAGCTCAAAAGGTGATTTTGGCTTGATCTAAAGTTGAAAAGGTGATTTCCACCAATCGTGGAGCGTTTTAGCCAACTTTAACTCAAAAAGCTCTTGACTTAGTCAACAAATTGACTCTTGACTTCTTTAGGCGTCCCTTTTGCTTTCTTGTAAGTTTTTAAATATTTTCTCTCCTGAAAGTCCTCTGTTTGATCCTGAATCAAGCGTTGTCTGTTGATCCTGAGATGTCGTGGACACATTCACTGCGGAGCTGGATCCAAACTGAAAAGAAATGCCTGGGAAACACGTTGATGAAAAACTGAGTTTAGGTCTTCAAAAGGATGGGCGCCTTTTCCAAGGAAAGGCGCTTTTGCTAATGCCTTGGTGAATTTTCAAACTTCGTTCTTCAGCCTTTTGAAATGACCTCTTGTGCTTTGATCTGGATTTCTCGTTGATCGGAGAGTCAGATGATTTTGCTTGATGTTTCATCAGGTACCCAGCTCTGTTCTGCCAAGAATGACTGACTTCAGAAAACCTGGATCTTATTTTAGGGTTCCTTTATTCAAGGGCGCTCCTCCTTGAAAAGGGCGCTTTTACCTTTTGGCCTGATCATCTTCATCTGAAAAGTTGTCTACTTTGATCTGGATTATCCGTTGAATGCTTCGTCAGATGTCGGTGCTTGCAGTTGCGTTTCCGAGATCTACTTGGGCTGAGAAAGTTATCCTGGGAAGCCTTTTGTCATTTATCAGCATCTGCTTGTCAAGAAAGAAGGGCGCCTTTCTTTTGGAAAGGCTCTTTTTCCTTAGAACTTCGCCGTTAACTGTGGTTTCCTGATATTTCCTCAACTGCCTCTTTTTGCTTCGTCAGCAGTTGCTAGTGATCTATTCATCGGATGATCTGGATGTTTGTTTCACTGTTGAGTCAGCAATCAAACATCGAGAATGACTGCTTTGGATGATCTTACTGACTGCATTTGACCCTCAAAGATCATGGGCGCCCTTGCTTGAAAAAGGCTCTTTTCAGTATTTTGAGTTCTCTCCTTAAATGCTTGTTCCAAAGTTGGTAAAATTTTGACCTTTTTCACTTCGAGGAATCTCCTTCATCAACAACATCATTTTGACCTTTTCCGCCATGGTTGTGTCGTTGAAGCTTTTGAAGCTTAGCTTTCAGCACCTGGTACTAGCCAATCTGCCATTAATGGCTGCAGAGGTTCTAACTTTGTTCCTGAAAAATAGAAATAGACCCACCAGAGTAAAACATGTCTTTGGATGATTCTGACTTGACCAATGTGATCGTGAAGTCTTTTAATCCTATCAAAATAATTTTCGATCATTGCAGGAAGGTCCTGTGCCGGGGTTTCCTGAAAATAGGGCCGAAAAAACCTAATTTCAAATTTTTTCAGAATTTTTGCGTGTGTTCTTTAATGAGAAACCCACCAAGATTCTATGATTGGTTTTGACCTAAAAGCCCGACTTAACATGGCATTTTAACAAGATTTAGCTCAATTTATACAGAATGCCAAAAAATTAATTTTGGGTACAACACATTTGGTCTATGGTCAACCTCATCCAATCCCTTTTTCTGACCTCATAATCATTAGAGCAGTCCTCCCAAAAATCCTCCAAATGCGGAACATGATTGTATGTTGGCCCAAGGAGTAGGTTGTCTATGACATAATTTTTCCTATCAAGGGACAATCTTGTTCTATAAAAGTGAAGACTTATCTTTGATAGTAACCTTTCTATGTTCTGTGCATTTGCAAAGGATTTGCAAGTATAGTAGCTTAGGCTCACAAGGAAGGGACACCCTGCCTTCTTCCTTTCCTTGCACTTCTTACTTACTACACCTATTTGTCTACATACCCTAATGAGAATGAGGTAATCACTTACATAGAGAGTCAACTTGTAAGGAAAACCTCAAATATTGAATGAATAAAGCTTCCAAATGCGTGATTAAATGTGTCGTCTCAGGGAAATTCCCCACCTAAAATGTCCTAATTCTCTTAGTCAACATACCAAAAGCATTATTAATTCTCTTGAAATCTTTGCTGCCGATTTC
>VDFB02348410.1:0-26397 GCA_007258455.2 Sequoia sempervirens
CTTCAATAAATGGATAGAGACAATTCCCTTAACCTATATCACTGGTAAACAGATATCAAAATTCATTTTGAATTATCTCATCTACAGGTATGGAATTCCCCAAACGATAATAACAAACAATGGAACCCCATTCAAAACTCAGGATGTCGAAGAGCTTTGTTCCCAAATTTGTATCCAACATAGATTTTTCACGCTTATCCCCAAGGAAATGGTTAGGCTGAGGCATCTAATAAAAAAAAACTAAAAGTACTAAAAAAGAAGGGACTCAATGATGCTAGTCATGGTTGGAATTTGCAGCTAAACCTAGCCTTATGGGCCTATCGAACCAACATTCACACACCTATTGGTGCCACACCATTTTCCTTGATCTACAAATCAGAGGCTCTCTTTCCTATCAAGGTCGAAATCCCCTCATTGTGAGTATCACTAAAATGCATGGACAATAATGAAGAATATAGTGTATCTAGGCTAAATTAATTAGAGCTCCTAGATGAAAGGTGTTTGAGCACGTTAAACCATCTGCAAGTTTATCAGAATTGGCTCAAACAAAGCTATGACAAGAAAATCAAAGACATGAAATTTCAAATTGGTTACTTGGTTCTCAAGGAGAATTAGAAAATATAATTGAATCAGGATGGAAAAGGAAAATTTGAACCCAACTAGTTAGGCTCGTTCATCATCATAGCAAGCTATAGCATTGGGGCCTATCTGTTGGCTACTCCTGAAGGAGAACCTTTAGCTAAATTGTTGAATAACATCCACCTCAAAAATTTCTACACATAAAGTGCGTCAGAATACTCCAAGCAAGAGGGTAAAAATCCAAAAAAATAATTAAAAAAAAGAGATAAAATATAAAAAAAATAAAAAAGCAAGAAAAATAGTAAAGAGAAATAAAACATTCTTTGAGTGAAAACCACTTTGTGGCACTCCTAGAACAAGTACCATAGTGAAAACCTGGCAAACAAGCGTTATGTTTGAATAAAACTTCCATCATTATCTATCAATACTATCCATGACATACACCCATCCATTTCATAATAAAACATGTATCCAACCATGGCTTGTCATTGATTAAGGAAAGTCATTTTATCTCCAATTGGAGGAAACTTCTCAAAGTTGGTCATGGGTTAGATCTTTTAGCATCCCATCATGGTCATAAAACCACAAAATCAAAAACATTAGAAAACAACAAAAGATCAAAAAAATATGAAAACATCAAAGCAAAACAACATCATTGGGTTATTCCTTCACTCAAACAATCTAAGATATCAACATTTTCTTAAACCTCATAGCTAGTTCAAGTAGATTTCCTCTAACATATCCACATTTGTTGGGGGAAATAATGTCGAGGGTGAGGCTGACCTGAAGGAGGAGTATAGATATATAGAGACAAAGAGATAGAGAAGAAGGGGGAAGAAGGTGGCAGAGTAGAATGTGGGTGATGAGATTGTGGAGCTGAGTTTGAAGATCCTAGTATTCATGTTTGATAGATATTTTTGTAATAAATCCCATGTAATGTTGTAATTATCTTTTCCATTCTAGTAATTTAATAAAATCTCTTTGTTATCTTCTTGCATATTGGTTGTGTTATCTATGTGTTTGTTGTGAGGTTGATCTAGTAAGGGGAGTACCCTTCATCAATTTGAGACTCTTGTGATCTACCTTTGACTTAAAGTGACTTCCCATTAGATAAAATCTCCATTATTTAACTATGTGTAAATAGCCAATATTTCCTTCTCATAATTTGGATTCAAAAAATTCTTACCTTGATTTTATGGATCTCCCTTCTTACATGAGTACTACTCTAATGCCATGTATTACAACATCGCATTCCACAACATACACAATTGATAGGTGGGCATTAGGGGGCAAAAGACTTAGATTTCTACAAAATTATACCGTTTGTTAATATGTATATGTATCAAGGCAATCTTCTCAAAATAGACACAAAACTATTTGGGAAATGACATGGATATGTAAATTTCCCCATTATTGTAATATATCACTTTTTATGATCAACTTGACTTGACTAATTTAATTTATAAATTGAAAACTTACATATATCTACATCTCCATCACTCATGTTTACAACAAAATTGTACCTCTTACTCTATTTTTTATGAATAAATTGCAAAATACAACTCATTTTTTATGTAGCATATTACACATCTCGCAACTCATTTTTATTTAGAAATTTCACTCACCACTATTTATATAAAATATAGAATGCACCATTCATTTTTATATAAAATTATTTCTAATATACCACTTATTTATTAACTTGACTTGGCAACTTCTTTAAATATAGAGATTCCATTCCACCATTTTTTAAGATAACTTTCTATAAATATATTTTTTATAAAATTTTATCTTTAATATGAACTCAAAATACAATATACTTTATGTTAACAACTAGTCAAATCTATAAAAAATATATTTTATTTTATTTTATTATTGTTGTAATTTTGCCTATTTTCCACCAACCCTCCACATCCACCCATTATAAATAAGTGAAGATTAATCTAATTTATTATTATTGTCATATATAATTTATTTTATTTTATTATATATTTTTATGTATTAAATATGTTTAAATTAAATTTACTTAATTAGAGGTCATTATAACTTAAATTAAAACTATTAAATGCATTTTTTTAATAGAATGAGAATAGACCTCATATCATAAAACTTTAAAATAGTATTTTTGGAGGGTGTACAAAGACATCATTTGCCCTCTCAAAAATCAAAACAATGTTAAAATAAACTTGACAAATCATTATGAATATTAAATAAAAAATTGATAATGAAATAAGTACTAAAAAAAAGTTTTGATAAGTAATGAAAAATATTAAATTAGTAAATATATTCTATATAAAATGATGAGAATAGACGTCTATCTACCAAACTTTAAAGATCATATTTTGGAAGGACATACAAGGATATCACTTACCCTATAAAATATCATAATAAATATTAAAATAAAATTGTCAAATTACAATTAGTATTCAATCCAAGATTGATAATGAGATAAATATTTAAAAAGAAGGTTGACAAAAAAATAAATAGTAAAGTATTAAATACACTCTATTTAATATGATAAGAATAGACTCTATATCTACAAAACTTTAAAAACACTATTTTTGGAGAGCATACAAAGACATCACCTACTCTTTTAAAAATCATAATAAATATTAAAATAAACTTGTCAAATCATACTAAATATTAAATTAAAAGTAATTTTGTTAAAGAGTTTTATACCAAACCCGCATAATCATATAACTACCTGATAATTGAACAAATACTAAAATAATTATAATGAATATTAAAAAATAAAATTGACCAATAATAACAAATAATATATTATTAAATATGCTCTATTTCATATAATTAAAATAAATCACATATTCACGAAATTTTAAAAATACCATTTCTCAAGAACATTCAAAGACATTACCTACCCCTCGAAACCAATAATAAATATTAAGATAAACTTATGAAATCATAATAAATATTAAACATGAAAAAAATACTAAAACTAAAATTAACAATTCATAATAAACAATTTTTTTAACAAGGTCGACGCAGAATCACAAATAGGAAAGCAGATTTAGTATATCAAACGATTTTTTATAATACATTGACTCAACAATTTTTAACACTCTGAGAAGTATATTCGTGATCCTCCATCAACAGTGCATGTAATGCCCCGCCAAGCAACTCCAAAGGATACATTACATCTAGCATTTATGGCACCAATTTTTTTTTTTTAAAAGTGCTTAACATACAACATAATAATCATATATCACATGATATGAAACTAAACATGAACTACATATAACAAATCCTTCGAGTTTACAAGACTGCATTACTTTTCACAACAACTTTATTACATTACATGAAAGGTAGTATACACCAGTATTCATAAGATAACATGAGCATGGTTAACACATTAATCAAGGATTACAATATTACAATGCCGTTTCCCAACATGAATGGGAAAGATACAATAATATGGAATGATACATCTGAAATGAAGGAGTACAAAGCTTCAATACTGAATCCAAACTCTGGTACAACTCAGGAGTCATTGCAAGGTACAATTTCGCACTTCTCAAATGACGATTGGGGACCCAATGGGGTGCATAGCACGTTCCACCCAACCACGTGGACCCGAAGGCCCACCCCCCATGCTAAGAGATGACAAGAAGGATCCCCAACAATAACCATCATACAGAACAAGGATACAAGACTTCACAACAAGATCCACAATAACATAAGGCAATCTTAACACAAGATATAACCAACACAAGATGTGCCCAACATAAGGAATAACCAATAAAGCATCAACATACAAATGCCAACATGTGCTTCCAGAGACCCAAGAATAACATAGAGGGAAACAAAACATACATGGTTGTTAAAGGAAGAGTGTCATTGCAATGTTGCATGGGTTACCCTGGCGAATCTTCCTAGGCCCCGGCCCCCAACTTGGGTTACCCTGGTGACCTCTTACGAAACCCGGCCCCACATGCAATCCAATGCGGCATCAATTATCTTTCATAAGGACAAGACAATGACTTTGCCATTCCAGGCCTTCTCAACTCATCTCAAGTCCATACAAGCACTTGAGTCGTGAGTGAGGCATTCACTTATATCTTGTTAATGTGTGATTCTATCCAAAACCCCTAAATAAATATTATCGTTTTCACTTGATTAATAAACTTCCAATGAGTTACCCTGAGACCACTTCTGGGTCTCGGCCCCCATTGAAAGCCACTCCCCTTATGAACAACAAAACTCAAAAGACACTATCAGGGTAAGCCCCATGCACAACATATAAGGTCACAAATTAAATTGCATTAAGCAAGACATACATCATCCTACTCAAAATCTTCATAATGAAACTAATTTCAAGTGCAAGGCTAAACCCATAACATCGAGTACTAGACAAAATCATTTAACCACCTGCTTTCAGGTGAATCAACATTAAACTCAAATAAATACTTCAAGCTCAGTATGGGTTACCCAAGGTGAATCCTCCCAGGTCACCGGCCCCCATACCAACCCTTGCAAGTTAAAATAAAAACCATATCCCCTCTAATCTCTGGAAGACTCACAAAATGCAAGGAATGACTACGATAGCAAGATATCAAAGAACTATTTTCACTCCACTCTTTACGAGTTGACAAATATAGAAATGAGTGATAACATCACAAGGAGGTAATCAAAATTTATACATTCATCTCGATACAAATTCAATGACGAATTTCACAATTTTCTCAGTAACCATTTGACACAAAGGACTCTCCCCATTAAGCATTAACCCAAAAAGAACGCATTACCAACTCAACCACGATAATCAAAAAGAAAATCATTCACATAACTAACACATTTAGTCAAGCATAATAACCGCAAAGAAAAATACTTCACATTCAAAATAATATCTCGACTTAACTATTTTGTTCAATCATTAGTTTGTATCTTCAATCAGCTA
The DNA here is from genome assembly GCA_007258455.2 of Sequoia sempervirens. NCBI lineage: Eukaryota > Viridiplantae > Streptophyta > Pinopsida > Cupressales > Cupressaceae > Sequoia > Sequoia sempervirens. The sequence goes on from VDFB02348410.1 coordinate 5,495, forward strand.
TCCAAAGATTAACTACTTCCCAATTTCAACATAATGCTATTTACATTATAAACTTCTAAATATTGAAGCAATCGCTGAAATATTAATAACATACAACTATAGGTATCTATATAAGAAATGTTCATCTATTTAATTCTTTCGGAATTACTCATTTAATTAACTATTATTATTAATTTCTATATTTCGATACTATATATAATAGAGAAACTATACAACTCCCAAGACTCCATTTAATCTCAACCTAGATCCCAGCCATCATACCTCAGTCTAACATACAGTTGTAAGATTCTAAGGACAAATTCAATTTTTAAGACTCTTCACTGCACTAAAATAGAATCTCAATGACCAAACCATCGCAGAATTTTAAGCACTAAGACACTGATTTCAATGTAACGGTCAAGTGTTGTGGCTAAGACAGATTAACAGCGGAATTAGAGAGATTATCTAAACCTCTACAACATTCTATTTTCAAGTGTTGTGAATGTGACAAGTTGCCCAAGAATTCAGTTAGGTATTTTTCAAATCTCTACAGCCTTCTATGTTCTAACGCTGCTTCAGAGAGAGGTTCCAAACGAATCAGGAAGATTTAATAAATCTATACCCCCTACTATGTTCAAGTGTTGGAACTAGAGCAGATTGCGAATGAATTCTGGAGACTTATTTAAACATCCACTCCTTTATATGTTCTAAGCGTTACAACAGTAACAGGTTGCTAATGAAAACAAGGCGGTAATTTAAACTGTGATAATATTTTACTTTAAGTGCTGCTGTTGTGATAGATTGTCATCCGAATCAAGGAAAAAAATTGATTGCAAGTCATGAATTGCATTACATGTGTCCCTAATCTAATCCTATGTTACCAACTCAAGAATACAAGCACTCATTCGTTTAAACTGAAGAACAGGGCAGGCAGAGAATTTACAGTTACAAGTCTTATACATTATGCTATGTCAGAAACGGAAAAGAATCATTTGTCAGCCAGCACATCAACAATATTTAAAAGTGTACTCCAAAGAGGTCTAAGTGATAGTAATGAGTTGAATATTTAGTATGTCAGTATATATATAAAGTATCAAATCTAAAAAATGAAACTATGGAGATAAATTCGAGTGTAATCAAGGCTGAATGTAAACAACAGGGAATTCGACATGGAAAACACTTCTTGTCTCTTATCATTCTAGCATTATTGTCAAGTCCCAAATGTTATCCCCAATACTGAAGGGAAGGAGAAAGGTGAGGTGCAAATACGTGACTTAAGGTTAGGTGAAACAGTGTACAACTTTTCTTTTTGATACTATTCGCATTTCTGTTTGGTAGCGAGTTTCCAGAGACGTGCTCAAGTTGAAGTTTGGAAATTAACTTCACCACCATCAATGGAAAAACTCTCTATTATATTAGACATTGACAATGTTTATTTCCAAGTGCTGCATCCACGATAGAATTATCAGTAAAATCAAACAGGTTATATATTTATATAAACTTCCTATTTTGATCAAGTGTTGCAACTGCGACAGGTTGCCAGTGGTTTCAGGGAGGCTATTTAATTCTGTACACTGCCTCAACTCTAAATGTTGTAACTGTAACAGGTAGCCAAGTATAATAGAAGATGAATATTGGAATTTGGAAATATCGCCATCTTCTTGCATTATTATCTTTTTTTTATTAAATATAGCAAGCTGATATTGGTTCCAAGATTCAGGGTTCTTCTTGCAAATTATGGGTTCAAGTTTTGCGAGGCTACGTGCATCTTTAAGAAATTTCTTGAAATTATATCAACAAAAGGGACATCGGTTGGAACAACGATGATAGAAAAACAGGGTAACCAATCCATAGCCAGTCATATGTTTATGGCAAGGAAACCATCCGGTTCACATGCCGGGATCAACAAAACTCAATAAGCTCATCAAGCATCAGACGCCAAAATTACTGCATGTACCCCCTCAGCTATTTTAAAACCCAAATCCAACTCACTGTGTTAGGCAATACCCTTCCCAAACGACAGGAGGAAATTTTATTAAACAAACGGTGGCGGCAAAGGGATGATAATCAATATAGAAATGGGCTAAAATCTATGCCCAATCAAACACATAGGATCTGAGTTTACATAGAAGATCATTCGAATCTTCATGTGGACATACTCCATTGCATTATGTTCAGTTTTAATGTTCGCCAAACTGAACGCAAGGATCCGATTCTTTTCTATCTATAATCGGTATAATCATGAGAAACAATAAAGGGGTTTTGATATTTAATCTATATAACAAGTAATCTTCTGGTTCAAGCCTCTCTAGCCCTTCTTTGATTGAAGCCATTTCTAAATTTTAACCCAACAAAATCTATAAATATTTTGCAAATACAATCCGATATTCTATATCATTCAGTTATAGATAGCATCAACAAACTGAATATAACTACATGCATCTAGTTTGATAAGATATCTCAAGGATAAGTATACGTGAGAATTGATAGAACACCGACCTGAATTGGAAAACATAGGAGGATACCAAAAAGGTCGCAGTGAAGTAGAGATACTGGCAACACCTACTTGAATGTGGATTTATCAAACCCCTGAAAATTTGCTTTCTCCCCAATGGTCTGATATCGTGCCTTTCTTTTTCCCCAAATTCTTCTTTTTCAGGCGCAAATCTCTATAATGGCTGACATGGTAATCTTTCCAGGCCGAGGGTTATATTTACTTCCACAAAAAAACATGCATACCCTCTATTGTCTCCTACCCCTTTTAATCCGTTGTTACATGCCTGAGAAAATGCATAAGGCGGCATTATAAATGCATTTTCATGCGCCTATTTTAGAGGAGTTACAAATGAAGATTGTCCTCACTCTCCGCCAACACATCTTCTTCATTATGATTTCTTAAGTGAGTGTAACCGCCTAAACTAATAATAGAATTGTAACTTGACTCATTCTTTTCTTTTTCTTTTTTTATTATTTTGTTATTCATTACTTGACCATCTACTTACACTTTTATTTATTTTATTTTATATTATTATTATGCCGTAACCAAGTTTAATCACTACTATACCTATATCAATTGACAATTTTATTGTGATATAATGATCAATCAAAACTCAGATCAAACTAACCAAATCAACTTAGCAACATATCATACAATACCCAACTTCGAAGCGAGACACAAGTAACACATGACAACACAGATGGACGGACACTACATCCTCCCCCCCTTGGCTTTGACTTACTCCTGGAAGTCACAAGGTTAAGGAACACGCACACAAATAAAAACAACATCAACTCATCAATAACATTACGACATCATCAAATAATGGAAGACACCCAAAAACAACAACTTTCAAAACATAAAACCATACCGACTGGGTTACAAGTTGAAGGTACTCATCCTTGTCAAGGATGATGGTGAGGTTGGGGAAACTTTCTTGTCAACTCTATTTTTCCACATTATTCCCATTGGGTTTCATGAGGCTCGCCCAGTCCTGCCAGAGCAGGTGGAATCGAGGCTTACTACCTGCAATCCTGCATAAAAGGAAACATTGTGTACACCATATATATATCAAATCAACCTAGTGTAGAGGGAATTGTCGTGTCGTATGCCTCTCATGAATGAGTGATACGACATCGTCCTTCTAACACTCTACAATTAGTGATACATCATAAACAATCATCAATAACAATTACTAATTAGATGCAACAATAGTACTAAATCCACATATTAAACATAACCAATTAATTACCTTCATCATCGAGATTCGAAGCCAACTACCTAAAAATCATAAACTAAGATGGAAACATAACACATTAGCACCAGTTATTCATGCTAATTCATTGCCAAGATACAAATTTTTGGTTAAACTTCATCATTTAAACATCATGTACTACATTCTATTCATTACTCAATGCTAAATCTCACAATATATGTGTCTCAAGATCATATTTTATGGCCTTTTCAGAAACAGAAACATAATTATCACTTCAAAACACACATAATTTTGTATTCAACATACATACACCGCATACACACTCAAATTCACTTCACACTAGAGACACCACAAAGAAACTCAAGGGTAACACAAGAGTTCCAAAATGCATTTCCAATAGGAAGGATATCAGTGCATTGTGCACTACACTGAGGGTTCTATCCATTCCTCTGGATTTCTGCACCATTGAACCTACATCACCTAGAGCCAAACTAAGGCAACCAAGTACATACTACACAAATAGACTAACACACCCTTACGAGTACGAGCAGCTAGGTCAACATAATGGGCTCTTAGTGCCCCAGTGTGCGAACCTATGCTCTGATACCATCTGTAATGCCCCGCTAAGCAACCCTAAGAGATGCTAATACATCTAACATTTAAGGCAACAATTTTTTTTTTTAAATACTAACGTACATCATAATAATCATATATCACATGAAATGAAAACTAAACATGAACTACATATAACATATCCCTCAGGTTTACTTAATTACATTACTTTTCACAACAACATAATTACATCACATTACACTAGTATTCATAAGATAACATGAACATGGTCAACATATTAATCAAGGGTTACAATATTACAATGCCGCTTCCCAACATGAATGGGGAAGGTAAAATAAAATAGAATGATACATTTGAAATGGAGTACAAAGTTGCAATACTAGATTCAACTCTAGCTCAACTCAGGAGTCACTGCAAGGTACAATTTCACACTTCTCGATCGACGACTAGGGACCCAATGGGGTGCATAGCACGTTCCACCCAACCACGTGGACCCGAAGGCCCACCCCCCATGCTAAGAGATGAAAAGAAGGAATCCTCTACCAAACCATCATACAAAACAAGATTACAAGACTTCACAACAAGATCCACAATAACATAAGACTATCTCAGCATAAGATATAACCAACACAAGATGTGCTCAACATAAGGATAAACCAATAAAGCATCAACATACAAATGCCAACAGGTGCTTCTAGAGGCCCAAGAATAACATAGAGGGAAACAAGACAAACATAGTTGTTTAAGGAAGAGTGTCATCGCAATGTTGCATGGGTTACCCTGGCGAATCTTCCTAGGCCCCGGCCCCCAACTTGGGTTACCCTGGTGACCTCTTACGAAACCCGGCCCCACATGCAATCCAATGGCATCGATTATCTTTCATAAGGACAAGACAATGATTTTTCCATTCTAGGCCTTCTCAACTCATCTCAAGCCCATACAAGCACTTGAGCCATGAGTGAGGCATTCACTTATATCTTGTTAATGTGTGATTCTATCCAAAACCCCTAATTAAATATTAATGTTTTCACTTGATTAATAAACTTCCAATGAGTTACCCTGGGACCTCTTCCGGGTCTCGGCCCCCATTGAAAGCCACTCCCCTTATGAACAACAAAACTCAAAAGACACTATCAGGGTAAGCCCCCATGCACAACATATAAAGCCACATATAAATTGCATTAAGCAAGGCATACACCATCCTACACAAAATCTTCATAACGAATCTATTTTCAAGTGCAAGGCTAAACCCAATCATCAAATAGATCATACGAGCAATAGTTCACAAAGAACCAAAAGTGAAGGCCAATAATAAAGCAACACCTTTCTTTCCCTTTCTCTGGAAGACTGATAAATCACTAAAACAAGGGTTTCCCAACAAGGTGGCAACAAAACTTGATCTCAAAATCAACATCAAACTCAAAGCCAAAAACAACCTCCATAAATAAATTCATCATAAACTCCAAAATTACACACAAAATTCACCACAAGAATACACTCAAACATTCCAAATTTTCCAATTTACCAACATGATATGTCATGCAACAACTATTCCAATAATGGTAATAAAGACATACATGATAGATTAACCTATCATCTATTAAGTAACTACAAGAGAATCAATTCTCATAAGGAAATTATTCAAATTCATCCTTGAAAATAGATTTTGAAGGGTGTTCCATTGTCAAAGATAAGGGCTTAAGGAACACCTTAATGGAAAATAAGGTAATCCAAGATGGATTTTGAAATCTACTTCCTTGTTATATAGATCATGGAAATGGTTTCTACCCACTTTGTGAAGTACTCTATGGTGGTGATAATGAAATTTTGTCCATTAGATGAGGTGGGTGTGATTTTGTCGATGAGATCGAGCCCTCATTGTGAAAAAGGTGAAGGTGTTACAATCAGATGAAGCTCTTGAGCTGGTGCATGGATGAGGTCTCCATGTTGTTGGAATTGCATACACTTTCAAACATAGTCATGTGCTTATTTCTCCATCATAGGCCAATAGTACCAAGTCCTCAGTAGTTTCTTGGCCAAGGTCATACCACTAGAATGCGAACCACAAATACCATTATGTACCTCAGTTAATGTAGTCAAAACTTCCTTGGGGTTAAGGCATCACAAGAGGATTCCTTCAATACTCCTATGGTAAAAGGTGTGTCCTAAGATGATGAAATAGGATGACTTCTTACTAAAGTTTCTTTTGAGATTTTGGGTGATGTCATTGGGGAGGACTCCTATTTTAAGTAGGTGAATATGTCATGGTACCAAGGATGATTGGGACCAATGATTTCACACACGAACTTAGATTATGGTACCTCAAATGCTGGTACAAGATGCTACTTTATATGGAATTCATATTTGTGAATGTTCTATGGGATATCTAGTAATGATCTTTATAGCCATGGTGTCAACTACTCTATTTTTTTGCCTCGGTATCTGATCAAATGTTATTTCAATGAAGAACTCCTTGAGATCCTCCACCAACTTCTTATATAGGGTAAGCTTTTCATCCTTCATTTGATATTCATCATTGACCTAGTTGATAATTAGCTGTGAGTCCCCATAAACCTTGAGTGCCATGATTTTCCATTGTACTACAATCTAGAGTCCTATTACAAAAGTCTCATGCTCAGCAATATTGTTGGTGCACTAGAAAGACAACCTGTATGATTTTGGGATATACTCTCCTTGTGGTGTGATGAAGAGGACTCCTACTCTTGATCCATGTTGTTTATATGAACCATCAAAATATACCTTCCAATGATCTATTGTACTAAAATTGAAAATGGACTCATCTAGAAACTCTGATACTAATGGGCTCTCTGAATATATCTAGGTGCCTCTACCAATTAATTTGTAATTACCTATCCCTTGATGGCTTTCCTTTCCACATATTCAATGTTTCCATCAAGATCATGGCCCACTTAGCCATTCATCCTGTAAGTGTTGCTTTAGAAAGTAGATACTTGAGGGGGTCTATCTTAGAGATGAGCTTTATCTAATGAGACAACATGTAGGAAAATTTTTATGAGGAAAACACTACTGCAAAACCAAGACTTTTCTATGAGTGTGTAGTTTAGCTTGTGACCCACCAATGTTCGATCGATATAGTAAATAGCTCTTTCTTTCCCCATTTCATCGTGTTGAGTTGATAGAGCCCTTAGTTTTGTCATTGTAGCTAATGTATAGAGTATCAATGGTTTGTTCTAGATTGGTGGAATGAGTACTAGTAGTGTCAACACATATTCCTTGATTTGATTGAATTCCTGATCACATTTCTCATCCCTTGTGTATGCTACCCCCTTTTGGATTAGATGAGAATATGGGATGGTTTTATCTGCTAACTGTGCTATGAATCTGTGGATTGATTGAAGCCTACCCTAGAAACCCCTTAACTATTTTAGTGTTTGTGGTGCTTCCATGTTGAGGATTGGTTTGGCTTTGATAGTGTCTATCTTGATTCCCCTCATTGATACAATATACCTTAGGATTTTTCTTGATTGCAAATCAAAGACACATTTCTTAGGATTGAGTCTTACCTTATATTCCTCCAGTCGGTCAAAGATAGGGCCCATTTTTTCTATGTGATCTTGACACTTTCTTGATTTGGCTAGTATTTTGTCCACATAGTCCTCTACAAGTTTGTGGATAATTTCATTAAAAATAAAATTCATATCCCTTTGGTATGTAGCTCCAACATTATTTGACCTGAAGGGAATTATGTTCACAAGTAAGTTCCCCATGGGAAAGTAAAAGTAACTTTACGTTGATCATCTTTTTCTTTCATGATCTGATTATACCCTGAGAACCCATCCATCAATGATAGCATTATGTGCCCTTCCATCAGATCTACAATCATTTCTATGTTAGGAAGTGGGAAATTATCCTTAGGGCATGCTTTGTTTAGGTCCCTTAAGTCGGTGCAAATACAGATGCCCCCAATGGGCTTAGAAATAGTTACAAGGTTGGAAACCCATTCGGGATAGTCAATGGATCATATGAAGCCAACAACAAGTATTTTCTATAGATCAAGTTTGACCAATAATTCGATATGTAGGTGCATCTTTCTCAATTTTTGTCTTACTGGTTTCACCCTTGGATAGATGACTAGATGATGAAATACTACCTCTAGATCAAGGCCTGACATGTCAGCATAGGTCCATCCAAAATTAACTTTCCTTTCTTTCAGAAATGTAGTTGGATTTTCTTGTTCCTCGATCAAAAGTGACTCAACTTAGAAAGTGACGTGCAGTGTTTCTTTAGTTCCTAGATTGACTACGTTGCATTTTTCTGCCAGTACTGCCAATTTTTCTTGATGGATGACACTAAGGGGAAGATTAAATCCCTCATATTTTGGCACCTTAAGGAGGTTTCCACCATTGGATATGTCCTTTATTTTTACTATTTTTGGGTCAGAAAGTGCCACAGTGTGGTTTTCACTTAGAGACCTAGATGTTACTCTTAGATTTTCTATTTTGCAACTAAGAGATTCAATCATTTCCCTATAGTATGCATGTGTGTCCAACTCAATATCAAACCCTACTTTATCATCTCCATATGATAGATTATCCCTTAGTCCCATGAATTCAAAGAGAGACTCATCATTTTTTAATGTGTCTAAGATTTTTGGTCCTCATTAGTCACAGTCTACCAGTTGGCAATAAACGAGCTTTAGTTCAGTGGTTTGGTTACTTGACTCAAAAGACATGGTGGTGATCATAAAGAGAGAAGAATCCTCAAATAACATGGGTATATTAGAGATGGGATCCTCGTTATACATGTTGTTTATATCGAATGTATAGTTATCTAGGAGTAGACCAGTGGATACCGATAATTGAGGAGGAGCTTTGACTTTTTTAATAGCAGTACCCTTGCCAAGAATAGTTAGCTTCATAGGGGTACATCCAATGCTAAGATTATTTAGGAACTTCTTATGAATGATAGGTTCTAATAGGCCATTTTCATTTTTCTTGAGCTTCTCATTTTTTTTATAACCATAGTTAAACATTAGATGTAGCCCTTTGTTATCATCTTCCATGGGAAGATCAGGTATGGGTCATTCATCTTGATTCAATAGGCTTGATACATCTTTCTTTTATACCACCTCTTTGCTTAGGTCTCCCCACTTTTTGAAGGTGGTAGGTTTTGCTTTGAAGGTTTGAGATGTTGAGTTGACTAGTTGTGGTTTCCCATGAGATCTAGGAGATTGAGGTAACTCTCCCACCACAAAGGTGCTCTCTTTCATTTTATAGTCTCCATACCCATTATCTTGGATTACAACCTTAACATCTAGGATGTCCTAAATATAAGGCACGCCTTTGTCTCATAAGTGAAGGATAAGGTGGATGGGTCAACAAAGGGGATGTGGGTCCCACATCATTTTTTGGGAATTGGGGGATCTTATAATACTTGGCCTCCAAATTTTTGCAATAATAAAAAGGTTTAGGGTTATCATGGATTGTGACTTCTTGATTCTAATAAGGGAATTTAACACATTGATGTAACATGGATGTGATAGATTACATCTCATGGATCCATGGGCATCCTAGGAGGATATTGTATAGGATTTTAAGGTCAACAACCTAGGAAGTGCTATCCATGATTGCTAACCTTAGGGAGTTGGATGGTTCCTTGAGACACTCATTCTTGATCATCATAATCCTTGATAGTGATACCTTTTCCTTTTTCTATGACATCTTTTGAGAATCCTAGATACTTTATTAGTTGTAGGGTAAAAATATTCAAACCTGCAACCCCACCCACCAAGAACCATTTGAATTTTTTTTTTTAGACTAGAACTTCAAGATGGAGTGTGTAGTTATGAGATGTTTGGGTCAATAGATCATGCTCAAAAAATGTGAGATGCGATGTAGTGATATGTCTGATCATAGGTTGCCACTGGTCAACATCAATATTTTTGGGAACTAGAATATGCAGCTAATGCCTTTTCTAGGATATCCCTATATGTGGGCGAGATCTTTAGCAACTCCATAATGGAGATTTGGGTGGGGGAATTTTTCATTTTCTCAAGGACATTTTAAACATTATGGATTGATTTTGGATTGACAGTGGGTGTCTTGAGTGGTGGTGAAGGTCCTAGGATGGAAATTCAGCCACTACATGTGGTGAATCCACACTCAGCTCTAAGTCCTTTGATATCAAAAATTGTTACCCATTCATCCAAAGAGGCAACAACATGGTCATATATATGGTTCACATTTTTGTAACTCTTTACTTTACCATTATTGTTTCCTTTATTATGGTCCGACATTGGATTCGTGTATATTTTGAGATCTTGATTCCTAGCTGGTTGTTCAATGGTTATGGTCTTATCATCAATGATATCCTATATTAGATTCTTGAGTCTCATACAACTAGTTGTTGTGTGTCCCTTTATTTTTTGAAAGTCACAAAAGAACTTCTCGTTATACCATGGTGCTTTCACTTAAGGCTCTTGGTAAGTTTCCTAAACATGGATCTTGCAATGAGATTTACTTCTGCCAACTATTGCATGACAAATTCCATTGGTTCCCCAAGTGTTGTATATTTCCGTTTAATAGGATATATGTTCTTTGGGGGTGGTCCCCCTTGAGAATTTATGTTGTTCACAGTTTGATTATTGGGTTGTTGTTGTGATGTGTTGGTTTGTGGGGTGTTTTTTTATGTTGATTCATGGTTAGTATTGTTTTTGTTTCCTACTCTACCTTGGGGCACTAATAACAACATTGGCGTTGATGACACTATTGGTCTCCTACAATGATTTAATAACTAAGCCCTTATAGCCATGATTCAGAGATTGGACATCTAACTTGAATAGCTATTTCAATCATCATGAAGGTTCATTTAACTTGTCAACCCAGGGACATGAAATTGAAATGGGTCAACACAATATGTGCACTAGGAACTCAAAGTAGCCATTTCATTATATAGCTAAGAAACTCCAATGTTGAAAGTAAATTTCTTACAAGGGAATACCATAAATACCAATCATTAATAAAAAACTACATCAAACCAAAATGCATAATAGAAATGAAAATATGAGCAACAAACATGGCACTACTCTGTCTACTTTGGCTGCAGGAACAGTCATAGAATAGAATTCTAGTATTTGCAGGAACGGTCGGTGCCATATTTCTAACTAATTACTAACAGTAAGTAATACTAAGCTAATACTAAACTAAGAAGATGGATTACTCACCAAGTGGGTCCCCTTGGATAAGTATCCTCTAAAACTAATGAGAACTCAGATGCTCGAATTGAAAACTTTATTTTATTCACTATAAATCATGAGTACAATAGAGTAAAGTATCTGTATTACTAAAAATTTGAGAGTGCAAGTACAATATCAAAATGCGCAACCTCCTAAGGAAGGAGCATCATATCTTTATTTATACTATTAGCTAAATAAGGCAGTCAACTCCATGACTAGGAGGACACCATTTAGGGAAAATAGATAAAATGGAGTGATGACGATTATGTGTGCATGGAATTTGGTCTGACATACAGGTCCAAAAGCAGATTTAACATAGTAGTAACGCTCATTCATGCTCAATCATTAAATTCCACTACAAGGAAGTTACATTCGGTTGCATGAGGAATATTATGCTGTCAACCTCCTTTGATCTTGAGTGATTCCTTTGTTGGAAATTAAGGTGCATGCCTAGCTAGCAGTGTCTCCCTCAACTTAGCATCTTTAAATTAAATCTACATGGCAATGTTAGTACGCACAATAATTGCACATCTATAAGCACCTTAAGGAACATTCAAATTAACCACATGCAAAATCAATATAGATAATCCACATAATATGCCAAAGTCATTAAAACATGTAAACATAGGATTTAAGCCCAATGTCTATGGTTTGAGGGAAAAATTATGAAAATATCAATATTTAACATCAAAGTTCATGGCAAATGCCAACAAATAAACTATAGATTCTACCCAAAATTGGACCAAAAGCTAGTCACATCACTCCCCCTAACCTAATGTTTTGTTGGTCCTATAGTAGGGGAAGGGTTATTCTTCTACTTGGTCAAAGCTCAAAAAATTTCAACTAATAGCTATGCAACATAAGTGGTTGTTGTGTGTGAATCAAGATCCTAATAGAATTCTCCTAATCTGTCAAATCTGTTCCATCTCTATTTTTCTACAACAATGTCATACTAGAAGAATCTAAAGTTTGGCATGAACAACATGAGCATGGGTGGTTGGAAAGCTAGGGGAAGCCACAATCGCCCATGTGTTCTCCCAATCTAAATATACCTATCAATCCTTTTTAGTGTTGTAGAATAATTGTGGATGGAATGAGGCTCAACCTATTTTTAGCTCATCAGTTAGGCTATTCCATCTTTGTGATAGACATCTTCTCATAGTTTCCTCCTTTGTTGTTTTCTTTACCTCATAATCATTGTAAATTTCCTCAATCTAAGGCATAAGCATGTTTCCATAACTAGGTCTGAGAAACATTTTGTTTCATTCTCTATAAATATCCCTTGGGTTGCTTGATTCATCCCTAACAAGCAGAGGGATGTTAGACTCCAATTGCTTAACATTGTTGTCCCCAACTAATCTCATTTTGTACCCAAGACTTAAATTCCATTAATTGGACATCCCCAACATACAGCAATGGATTTCAATCATGTTCTTGAGTTACAACATAATTATGCAAGTAAAAATCACATAGCAAATTCTTCATTTTAGGTGAGGCAATCTTATAAGCATTGAGAAATTCAACAGGGGTGTCAATAGAAGGATTCAAACCTAAAAAAATCCTTGACAAATTAAAAGAGAGATATTTCTCTTTTAGGAGTAGAGAATAGACCCTTGGAGAGGTCCTATATTCCAAAATCTATGGTACCAAGGTTTCCATATCATCCACCCTCTTCTTCAAGGTGGCAATTTCTGCATCCTTATCTTCAATCTCCTCATCCCTCTTTTGAATTTCCTTCTTCAATTTCTCTTTTTCCTTTTTCCATTCTTCCTCCCTCTTAATTTCTTTCCATAAATTCAAAATTGTTGTATGTACTATAAAATCAAGAGGATTATGAATTCCTACCAGTATTTTTGTTGATGGTTCTCTTCATATAACACTATCTACATGGACTCAGGCTGTCTGGTTATCATTGGTTGCAGGGTTACTGTTTCTTCTTCCAATTTAATACTGCAGGGGCCCTCGTTCTTGTTTTTACTATGGCTATAGGAACTCGTGCTCTAGTTTTGGTTGTTGTTGTAGGACTTCTTTCTCATGTTGCAAGAAATCTTGATTTTCCTCGAACTCTTCTACAATGTTAGGAAGATCATCTAGTGTTATATTTGTTGCTCTCCCAACTATGTCTTCTTCTTCGACATTATCCTACCCCATTGGATATTTAGGGTCCTCATGTGATGTCTCACCAAGATTAGGGCTTTCTCGTGGAAGCATACCAATCACAAGCCCAACTGATTTTGATTTCCTAGGAGGTCTCTCACTTTTTTCTTTGGCTACAGGATGAATAGTGTCAACCTTCCTCTTCTTAGAAATTGGCACCTTTCTTTCGATTGGCTTCCTTTTGGCCTTTCCTTTTCTCATTTCTACTTCTCTCTGTTGTGCCCTAGTTTTCATCAGGGTTTCAAGTGGAACGTCATCATTAGAATCGAATGAAGAGCTTTCTCTTTCTAAGTGCTATGTTCCAAAAGAACTAATTTCTATGTTTTCTTCTACTACAGGAGGGTTCACACTAGATTTTGCACTAGAGGTTGAAGCACTGAGAGTGGCTTTAGCCATGCTCAGTCTCCTGCTAGAGCTATGATGTTGAGGTAAAACCCTAGGTTGCAATTGCTCAAGCCTAATTTGATAAAAATTTACAAATTTTTCCCAAGTCATTCAAGATACATCGTGTAGAGACTTTTCAACCAGTAATTTAATCAAACAATGGTGGGAAATAGAATTATCCCTACCTTTGGGTCTTGGTCACCATGATGGAGAGAAGATTGTATAGCACATTAGGCACATTCATCCTCCTTACATGCCTCTTGTGATTCAAAAGCTCTAAGTGCACGAAATGAAAATTTTATTGGAGGCCCTCAAAAGTGATGTATTTGATAACATAAATGGATATTTGCTTCCATGGCTTGGGTAGAGACATTCTCTTTGCACCTTTTTTATCTATGCTCAATTGGGCGTCGTTAGGCTTTGTATATTCGGCCCTAGCTGATCTGGCATCTTTGGAAGCATGGTAATTTTCACCATCATTTGGTAACCCTATGACCTATGTAATTCTTTCCTTAGTTGCCACAACTTTCAATCCTTTTACTGTGGCTTTTCCTTAAAAAAAATTCTGGGTGAATTCTTGAGGGCAATGCTTTCATCAAAACCATCCAGCTTCAGGAAGTAATATAACCATCCACAATTTCTCAATTCAGCCAGGAATTGTGCATCCTACAATAAAACATCATGCACCATGGGTTCATTTTGAATTAACCCACCTTCCATTGTCTGCAATCAAACAAATTCTCTACAATTTCTTTCCTACAATTCTGTCTGAAAATCAAGTTCACCTTCCTACAATACCTGCTAAATTTCCAGTGCCAATATCGACTAAATTTCATTTTCTTTTGTTTCAACATTTTGATTTCAACTAAAGATTATGATAGAGCCAATAATAGCAAAAAATGAGTGATAAAGGATAATTATGATGGGAAGAAAAGGTAGCTATAGTTAATGTCACTTCACACATGCAAGTCATCCTCTCACTGGGATTTCAAGTTAGCTCATTTTAATTTTTTTTTACATAGCCTAGTGTAAATTGACACATGGAAAATATATTTGCATCTTTTTCTTCTCCTCCCCAACCTAAATTTGGACATGTTTCTGTACATGCGAGATGGGAGTGGTGATTTGATAGTGAATAATGACATGTTATGTGAATGTTTATACTAACATATAGTGATTAAATGAATGCACTTAAAAGATGATTAAAAGATAGAAATTAATGCTCACATACTTGAATGTGTGGAGGATTCATTGCAAATATTATGGAGAAAGTACTGCTCACCTTTTAGGGAATAAATTGAGAAATTAGTGAAAATTAAGTGGAATGAGGTGTGCTAGAATGAGGTGATGGAAGAAAGATAAAGGTGGTGATGGATGGGTGAATAGGAGAATGGGTGAAGAAATGGACTTCAATGCAAGAGAAATTATTTATTATGAGGAAGTACGTACCTTTATTAACCAGAAGGAGGGACATGAGGTCCACTTCCTTTAGTTGTAGGAAGCTCTGAATGTTGGGTGAATTGTTGTAGAAGCTCTTCTTTAGAAGTTGGCTTGTAATATAATTTGAGGTGATGTCCACTGACAAGTAATTTGAACCTAATAGGGTCAATGGTAGTAAGCTAAACAACTCCATTAGGAAAGTCCTCAATGACTTCATATGGTCCTAGCCACCTTTTCTAAATTTTTCCTACATTGTCCTGGTATCTTGAGTCATAGAGCAGAGCCCAATGTCCTAGTTGGAATTTCTTGTCCTTGATAAATTTCTCATGCCACTTGATTCTTTGATTCTGCACTACTTCTGTATGTTGCAAGGTTGCTCTTCTTATCTCATCCAAAGCATTTAGCTGGATGATTCTTTCTCTTTCTGCCTCAGAAATATCCATCCCCAAATCTACTACAATCCATAGAGTCCTCTATTCAAATTGAATGGGCATCATAGTTTTCTTTCCATACAACAACTCAAATGGAGTGAAGCTTATAGTAGTTTTCCAGGCTGTCCTATAGGCCCAAACAGCTTCTGGTATTCTATTTTCCCAATCATTTCTATGAATAGCTACCATTTTGGTCAGAATGGCTTCAATTTCTTTGTTGGTCGCCTCAACTTGGCCATTAGCTTGGGGGTGATAAGGTGTAGACTTCATGTGCCTTATGTTGTACTCATTAACTAGTGTTGCAAAAAGGGTTGATGTGAATTGAGCCCCTTTATTAGTCACTATTTCTCTTGGGACTCCATATCTTATGAAAATCTCCTCATAAAGAAATTTTGCAACCTTGTTATCTCTTATATGCTTCATGGCCTTAACTTCTACCCACATTGTCACATAATCAGTGCATACCAATATATAAGACTAACCATTTTATGGAGAGTCAATGGGTCCCATAAAATTCAAACCCTACTTGTGAAAGGGAGTGATTACTACCTGAGGGAAAAGTGGCATCTCATCAAATCTGGTTGGTATGCCTGTTCTTTGACATCTATCATATTTTTTGGTATACCTTCTTGCATCCTTGTGGAGTGTTGGCCAATAATATCCTACGTTTAAAACCTTCATTGTTGTCTTTTTGGCTGGAAAGTGTCCTCCACATGTTCATTGTGACATGCATGCAAAATTTCATATATCTCATCATCTGTCACACATCTCCTCATGGCATGGTTTGGTCTAGTATAAAACAACCATCTAGTAATCCCAGAGAAAGGAAAATATTTTTCAATGAGTGCCCTTTTCTCTTTTGGAGAGAAGTCAGAAGGAATTCCACCTGTGACCAAATAATTTTCTATGTTAGCATACCATGGTGTTTGTATACTAAGGGAGAATAGATGCTCATCAGGAAAACAATTATCTATGGGTTGATTGTCTTCTGATGTAGTCAGCCTTGAAAGAAAATTCACAACAACATTGGCCTTCCCTGGCTTATCCACAATGGTTATGTCAAAATCCTGCATCAACAATAACCATCTTTCCAATCTACCTATGATCAGAGGTTTATTCATGAGATATCTAATGGTTGCATGATCAGTTTGCATAAAGATTTGATAATCTATTATATAATGTTTGAATTTGTCCAGTGCATAGATTACAACCAACATTTCTTTCTCTATCACTATATAATTGAATTCAGCTCCTTGTAAATTTTTGTTGACAAAGTAAATGGAATTTTCAATAGCTCCTTCTCTCTATCCTGAGACTACTTTTATGGCATAATCTGATGCATCAATATGGATGTGGGAAGGTGTTGGTGTGAATAAATGTCTTGTACCTAGATAATTCATTCACTAGGTATATTAGGGGACATATTAACATGATTAAGTTTACTTAGGAAAAATATTCTTTCTAGAAGTCTTAGTTGGCTTTTCTAGAACTTATCTTATCTAGCTAGGATGCATCATTTCCTAGGTAATTAGTTTGTTGGTTGTCTCATGTCATAGGATTATTACATTTGTCAACATCATGTTCGTTACTACATCTCAACCTTTCCTTTATAAGCAAGGCATCTCATGTACATTGGCATATCAATCGATATTCAACCAATATTCAATCTTGCATTGTTAAGAAAGCTTTCTTTCCATTCTCTCTCTTGTGGAAGTGGTTTTGGTCTAGTAACTGATCTTGGGGGTGTTGGGGAGTCACCATTTACTCCCACATGGTCAAGGGAACAAGAAAAGTTGGTTAACATGGGCACATTGAAATCTTCTACATCTCATGCTCTTGTTGCAAAGAATACAAAGGCTTCAAGTGGCAAAGGTAAGAAGCAGAACAAGGCTCCCAAGTCTCATGAGCAAGGTAAATATCCTCCTTCACACAGCACTCTTGAGTCCACACCCTCTTCTTAAGAAGAATCATCTAAAAATAAGTCAAAATGTGCATACTGCAAAAGGTTAGGACATGAGCATAAATGTTATAATAAGAAGATTGATGAACTCACACACCTTCTTCAAATGAATAAAATTCGGCTGCCCTCATCAGTGTCTTCTACTTCTTCTTCAACATCTCAATCGGTAGCCCCATAATCATCATCTCAGTAAGAGAACACATCTACTTTTGGGCTACACAAAATGAAATGACAAGCACTCTTAGCCTCTACAAGTCCTGAATCACATAGATGGCTTCTTGATTCAGGGGAATCTCATCATATGGAATCTTCCATGGATGTGTTCTCTTCTTTTGAGCCTTTTAATTCACCTCATATATTGATGGGTAACAATACATATATGAAGGTAAGTGGGAAGGGTTCTATTGATATGGGGGAAGGGAATTTCAATGATGTTCTTTGTGTTCCTTCATTGTCCACTAATATCCTTTCTATTTATCAAATTACTCATGGGGGTCAAGGTAAAATAGTTGAGTTCACTCCATATAGGGTGTACATAAGGGACTTGGAGACTAGGGATATTGTTGCTATTGAGATGGTTGATCATTCATCTCGTGTATATTCCTTTTCACATTTTGCTTCAGAAGATGATAATGTTCCTTTGACTGCATCACACACTCCATTGAGTGTGAACCATGATAGTGAGGAGAATTTTGGTCATCTACACCTTGGTATTCTAGAGACCAGTGTTGAGCTTCCTACTCCACCTCCTGCTCATTCAGCCATTGATACTTCTATTCAGTAGGATCATAGTTTTTTAGATCTTGCTTTGTGGGATGAATATTTGGTAGGTATTTCTAACTTTTTCATGGAGTCTCATACTATAGATTTGGAGGAAACACTTTAGGGGATTTCTCTCCTCTTTGATGACAGTATCAGCACAACTGTCATACCATCTACTTTGTCTTTGGCGATTGGAATTCATCTGTCTCCCCCATCACTTGATTTTTCATGTTTCATGGTTGGTTTTGACCATGATTATGTTGTGTCTCATTCAAGCTTGGAGACTCCTCATCAGTGTTCAGAGGCATACATGTTGAGCATTCATTCTTCCTCCTTTCAATTGGACATGGAGTGGCTTCTTCATCAGCTTATGGATTTTTTTCTTCCTAAGGGAAGATGTGTTGCTTGTAGAGATTGGGTCATCTTTTGTTTTCAGGCATTCTTCATCAGTATTGGAGCTTCTTCATCATTGGGGGGATATCTTATCTCTCTAATTCCCTCTTATTGGGGGGGGGTAAATGATTTTATATACATGATACATGTTGTCCTTGGGGGGTATCATCGAGTCCTCCATACATCATGTTTCTTTTGTTTTATTTTCCTCTCTTTTGGAGAGGAGTTTTGTGCCACTTGTGAGAGAATTGCATTGATTGCATTTGCATTGTAAATGGGTACCTAACTTGGCCTAGTAGTTGGGACCCATAGTCATAGTCTTTGCATAGTGTGCATAATAATCTTCTCCCTAAGTTGCACTTAAGGGGGGATGTTGGTGTGAATAAATGTCTTGTACCTAGATAATTCATTCACTAGGTAAATTAGGGAACATATTAACATGATTAAGTTTACTTAGGAAAAAGATTCTTTCTAGAAGTCTTAGTTGGATTTTTTAGAACTTATCTTATCTAGCTAGGATGCATCATTTCCTAGGTGATTAGTTTGTTGGTTGTCTCATGTCATAGGATTATGACATTTTTCAACATCATGCTCATTACTACATCTTAGCCTTGGGTTTATAAGCAAGGCATCTTATGTACATTGGCATATCACTCAATATTCAATCTTGCATTGTGAAGCAAGCTTTCTTGCCATTCTCTCTCTTGTGGAAGTGGTTTTGGTCTAGAAATTGATCTTGGGGGTGTTGCAGAGTCATCATTTACTCCCACAAAAGGAAATTCCCAATTAAGCCCTTTGAGTACATGAGCATGAGTCAAAATTTCATTCAAGTTAGAAAATGCCTTGTCACAGGCTTCAATCCACTGAATCTTTAGTGAGAAGAGTATACAATAGTGCTACCAATTTGCTGAAATATTTGATGAAACACCTATAATGTCCTGCATGACCCAAGAAACTCCTAACATCCTTTTTCTTTGTAGGTGTGGGCAGATTTGTGACTATATCAATCTTTGCATGATCTACTTAAATTCCCTTGTGGGAGTTGTAGTGGCCAAGAACTACACCTTCTTGCATCATCATGAAGCAGTTTTCATTGTTTAAGAACAAGTTTTTGTCTTCACATCTCTGTAGAAATCTCCTAATATTTCCAACACTTGATTGAAATCAACACCATAAGTTGTAAATTCATCCATATAAATTTCCATGCAATCATGGGAAATGTCTGAGAATATGCTAATGATTACCCTTTAAAAAAGTTGTAGGTGCATTGTATAAGCCAAATGGGATTACCGAATAGGCATAGGTCCCCCATGGATAGGTAAATGTAGTCTTCTCCTAGTCCTCTAGTACAATTTGGATCTGGTTGTAGCCATTGAATCCATCTAGAAAAGAAAAGTATTAATTTCCTGCAAGTGTGTCCAAAACTTGATCAATGAAGGGTAAGAGAAAGTGTTCCTTCTTGGTGGCAGCATTAAGTTCGCTATAATCAACACAAACTCACCATTTCCCTCCTTTATTGGGCATAATCACTAATAGAGACACCCACTGACTATCTCAAATGGGGTAGATAAATCCTACATCTAGTAATTTCTGCAGTTCTCCTTTTACAATTTCACTTACTGCAAGGTTAATTCTTCTTTGTGGCTATCTTATTGGGGTGCAATCATCTCTGATGTAAATTTTGTGTGTACAAATTCTAGGGTCCAATCCCTTCATATCATGATAATCCCACACAAATTCATGTTGATGGGTCCTTAATAGGTTTTCCAATACAAATTGTTGTTTTTCATTCAATTTACTATTAACATTCAGATATTTTCCTTTTGACACCTGTACTTGTGTAGTTAACTCTATCATGGCTGCTTCATTAACACATGGTACCTTATTTTCATATG